>MU225079.1:5776235-5806161 GCA_018584345.1 Thuja plicata
CATATTCTTATGGTCGCAGTGGCACCAGTAAGGATTGTATTGACTCCTAGTTCCACAACGCTCTATGATGAAAATATATCTCAGTTTGCATTTCTTTCACAAACCTCAAGGACAATTAGTTGCATTTATTTTTTGCATGTTAGATTAAGTGCATTTTTGCATGTTAGATTAAGTGCATTTTTCATGTTAGGTTAGTTTCATTTTTCTTTTTAGCTTAAGTGCATTCTCAAAAGCGTAGTTCTCAAATGGCTTGTCTTTCTAGAAAATTTTCCAAGTTCAAGGGGGGATAAAAGTTGACAACACTTCATCAATTTAATGGTTTCAAGTCATTCAACATGAGATTTTCCTTTGCATTCATCATCATTAGTCATTATTCATTATATATTCATGTCAAGAGAAAAACAAGGAAAAAAGAAACATTAATCATTATTCATTTATCCATTTCATCATTTAGAGATGCATATCATAAGTTAAAATTGCATACATCCAAAAAAAAAAAAGGTAGTTGCATTTAATTTATGTTAGCACTAAGTATTTCTTTCATTGCATTGCATAATCCATAAATAGTTAAAATCAGAAAAACATATAGAAAGAAGTTGCATTAACATCATTTGCATCCATTTATCTATGTCCTACTCTAAGACATTTGCATCCATAGCACAATAGAAATTAAACACATCATAGAAACATGCAGACATGCATAAAAGGAAATCTCATAACATCATAAAGGAGGAATCAAAGATCATCATAGATAAATGTCCATCATCAATGTCTATAACATAAATTAGTTCATCAAAGGTACATGAAAACAATGGTCCACATATCAAAGTCCTGATCAAAAATACATATGATACAATGTTGTATATCCTGGGTCCAAATCTGTCTCAGGACCCAGCAGGGGCACCTGATCCATCTCCAGCTAAACCCGTGCCTGACCCCCCTGTACCATTAGGATCTCTATCACCTGCTTTATCCTGTGCCCTAGGATGTGCCTGACTCGTGCTCACACTAGTCAGTAACTGAGCCAGAGTAGCTAGAAACTGCTGCAGCATGGCCATAACCTGATCCAATCTGGCTATCACTGCAGTCATCCCTGCCTATAACCCCCTCACATCCTATACTATATCATCTAAAATAGGAGGCACTAGAGGTGCCTGTGATGCTGGACGAGCCTATGGTGCCTGAGGTGCTAAAGGTACATGTGGTATCACCTGTGTTGTACTGACCTGTGGGTCCACCTGTGGTATCTATCCCTACACTAGAACCTGTCTAGCCACCTGGACACATCTATGCCTATGTCTGGCCCAATATGCATCCACTCTCAAAGGAGCCTACCCCTGAGGTACCTATACTCCTACTTGCCTCTACCTAGGCTGCCTAAATCTACCGCCTTAGCCTCTCACATGTCTGCCTCTCATCCGAGGATAAACTTCTCTCTGTACCCGTGGTGCCCTAGGTACTCTTTGCACTCTATGTTGGCATAGTCTACCACCATCATCTCCATCATCCCCATCATCACCATCATCATCTGAGAGCTCGTCAACATCAGGAATGGGCCCTGCTAGATCAGTGAATCGCATGAATAGATGTCGAATAAACCACTCACGATACTCAGCTGACATCGCTGTATCTACCACCTGTGGCATCATATCCCAAACCTTGTATCTAAGCTGATCTATTTGTAAACAAGCTGACTAGTAGTCAACCTATGCTCCCCACATTGACCTCTCAGCCTGTACTCTAGCACAGAGTGCCATACCCTGCGACATATCCTGCATCCGACCGAACTGACGAAGCACTCTCCCACAAAAAAATCTCTCAATCACCAATGGTGATCGACCTATCATCCATCGAGGTGAGAACATATAGGGTAACTCATCATCATCCTCCTGCCACCTCTCACACTGCAGATATGGCCTCCATACCACTTGATCAATGTCGTCGATAGTACATCTCCAAAAATTGACCTTGCCCAGATGATGCTAGACAACCATGCCATCATATAGAAAAGCATAAGGGTAACCACGACCCTGTACTTCAGCTGAGACTAGCCTCATAATAGGCAGATGCTCCCATGTCCATAAATGCAACAAAACTACACCTGCAAAAATAGTTGCACTGCGCCGATACACAATCTCATGAAGATCATGATATAACTATGCCAAAACACAAGAACCCCAATCCAATCTCTATGGATGTGCAATTAGGTCCTCTAAAATCTGGCCCCATCTGACTGCAAAACCATGTCTTCTCCTATCTAGTAGAAGTAATCCCCCTATCACAGCTCCTAATAATGCTGGTAGAGTGGGAAATGAGGCAAACTACACCCAATTAATGCAATCATCTGCAATGGTGTTATCTCCAAACACCCGTTTGAATACACTTCTATCATATACTGAATCATAATACACCTGCTCTCCATGAGTCAGGATCCTCAATAATCTATATACATCCTCTAGCATAATAGTCATCTCTCCTAGAGGTAAATGAAAGGTATTATGGTTAGAGTGCCATCGCTCTGCCATAGCTGTCAACAAACCTTGGTTCAACTGAAACTAAGGGAGATCTAAAAGGAAACTAAGTCCACATGTCTCAATAGTACGCCACTCAGGAGGCGTAAGCTCATCTACCAAATTGAAAATCCATAATGCTACACCTCATACCCACAACTTGCGGTAATGCTCCTACATTTTGAAACAAAGTGTATCATGTTAGTTTTTCTCTTGGTGAACCATTCTAAGTCAATCACAAAACATTAAATCTATCTTTGCTCTAACTTGAGCGTATCAACTTATTGCTCCTAACCTCTATATCGTGAGACACAAGGAAAATTTGTAATCATTTTTAATCATATCTGATTGACCTATCAGACATTCACCATTATGAATTTTCTAATATCCTAAACACTACGTAACATTCTAGATGAACATTTTCTAGCTTGGAATCTAATTGGGTCATCTAGACGGTCAATCGAACTGAGTTCATCTATGTACTATATCACATTTCCAATTTTATGGTAGGTGGCACTTAACTTAGTGTATGCGGCTTTTTAAGCCCCGTGGCTTTTAAAATGTTAAAAGTGGCTCTTTACCACTCAAAGGCGGCGCTTAACCAATTAGGCGGCCTTTTACAAGCCTACGGGGCTTTTAAACTCTCATATGTGGCCTTTAAAATATAGGGTTTTTCAGGTGGCTAATTGCATTTTTGGGTGACAAAATTGACCTAGCTCCTATGCGGCTAAGGATTGTGCATACGCGACTTTTCATAGCACGAACACGGCTTTTCTCTGCCCTACGCAACATTTTACCCATCCTACGCAACATTTTGCTAAAACTTTCCAAGAAAGCAATAAAAACATGTATTAAATGCTATTTTAAGAGCAATAAATGCACTAAGAGAGTTTGAACCACTCACCGGAGGCCCATAGTTAGGAGGTCTCTGATATCTATGTGCTCGCTCGAACCTATGCTCTCGAATGGGGACCACCATCATCGTCAATCGTCAGTAACTCAGAGCAAATTCCCAATAGTAAAAAGTGAAAATGAATAGTAAAATTGGGTTTTTCAACCTCGTTAAGCTATTTTAACCTATTTTATGAGATTTTTGACCCAATCAAACCTAATCTGCATATTCTGCACACTGGGGCATTTTTCTGATAGCTTTCCACATCATTGTTTATCGAAAATGCAATCATCTTAGATCTATCCTATTAGCATTGTTCATCAACAACTTTTACCTACGATCAATATGATTTCATTTCTGAGGTGGAATCATCATATCATCTAACTGGGGTTTTTGCATCATATCTTGTATCAAATTTGGGGCATTAAAATTTCAAACTTTATCAATCAGGGATTCATATCAGGGTTTCACATCAGGTTTTCATATAAGGGTTTCATATCAGGGTTTCATATCAGATTTTTATATCAGAGCATCATATTAGGGTTTTGTTGGTAAACAGATTATTCTTTTCAATTTAACTCTCAAATTCCCAACTCTATGAGAAACAATTTAATACCAACAGTTGGATGATCTATCACTAGATTGATAGATTTCCTCTGAATTGGAAGGTACAACTCCTTTATGTGAACAATGTTTGATTAATTTTAGTCTTTCCTAACCTAACAGGGGTATGCTCTTAACCTGAGAGTAGGAGAGGTAAACCAAGCCAAATCTAGAAAAAAAATAGCTCAGGCAAAGTAATTACAACTCTGAATCTAACCAATTCTAAGACTCTATTGATCAGATTAATTTCCCAAAACTGGTGATGCATAGGCTAATACTAAAATGCAAATTCTAGATTGAAAGCTAACAATGTGATGATATGAGTCAATCCATATTATAAGAACATTCCCAAAACTTAGAGAAGCAATCAATTTTCCCCTAAATTAATCGTATCAAATCATAATATGAAACTTCGGCTCAAATATAGATTACGAGTCTAATTCAAATGAGATGTTTGAATTCAACAGAAAGATAAATGAGATGCAACAGAATAGTTAAAGAAATGGCATTCAGACATACACAATTGACTCAACAACGATGATATATTCTTCACACCAAAATTTAGCCGACCTTTGTATTGATTTTTGGATTCATACATATCGAGTTCCAAATTGAACTGTTACAAAAAGAAGTAACTGAAACAGTTCAACTTCTCAACCAAAAAATGATAACTAAAGGCCTATCCATTACAAAATTCTTGACAAAAATAGCACAAGAAGAGAATACATTTATGTTTCAGCTTCCTTCTCTTTAGCTAATTTATCCCTATGGGCTATCACAGTAGTGATGACCTGGATGAGATCTTCATGTCTTTTGATGTGGACATTAGTGTAACGGATGAGCCATTTGGAATGCTCTTTGGCTAGAGTCTTGATTCCTTCTGACTAGTCTTTTAGTTCTTCCATAGCCTTAAAGATGCATCCACTCAATTGCTAGAGTTCTGGCACCTTGTCTAAATGAGACGAAGACAACTCTACCAAATTATGCAAGTAGTCTGTGAATGACTTCTGCATGTTGGCCACTTCAACTATTGCTTTTCCCTCACCACTAGTCTGTGAATCCACATGAAGTCCTAGCAGGAGTTTATAATTTTTACTCTGCTCCTCTTGCACCTTAACATCTGTTTGTTGTAACCCTGTTTCGGCCTGAATAATCATCTCAATTTTGAATTCCAGACTTTTGAGCCATTCAATCAAGGGCTCATCACTCTTCTATAGGATCTTAGCTTTTAGGGCCTCCTTAGTCTTCATCTTTACCGCCACATGCAACATAACTATGCATTCTTGACATCTCACTCTCTCTACAGTGAGAGTCTGTAAATTCTTCTCGATGTTGTTTTTCTCCGTTTCTAGCCTCTATACAACAATGCCTAACTGCTCGATGATCACTAGACCTTTCGACTCAAGCCTCTCGATCCATCTCTTACCAATCTGTCTGTAATGCTGATCTTCTTGCAACTTAGCAAGGATGGCCTGGTTCTCAATAGTACTAGGATCAAAGGGAGTTTGAGTGCTGGGAGCGCTTGCTATAGGAGTTAAGAGCTATCTAATGAACTCAGTTAGCTGAGCCACTTCTGCTTTAAGCTAAATTTTGGAAGCCTTGAGATCTTCCAACTCCTCTTCTATTACTACATTAGTGGACTTCCACCAATCCACCTTAGTGTCGTGCCAAGCTAAGCCCATATCGAATGATTGCAACTAAAAATCAGAAGCCGCTAGATCTTTGAGCCTGCCTTGTTTGGTAGGCTTGGCTACTTCCATGGTGAAGTGCCCTATTTTAGGATCACGACCCAGAGTAGACATAGTCTCTACACTCTTTGGTTTTCTTGTAGTCATCTTGGGCTGGAAAGCCCATGATAGGGTGTCTTTGCTGGGAACTGCTTCTTCTATCGTCTTTCTCTTGTGCTCTAGAGTATTTTCTATCCATGATTCTAAGCTAGTGACCTTGTTGCCAGAGACCAACTCTTTGATGAATAGATTTCTAGTAAGTGGAGGAGTAGCTTTGGGACGAGAGGCAAAGGGGTTCACTGAAGTAGGTGAGGAGGAGATCAATTTCACAACCTGAGTAACTTCCTATTGCTCCCCACCTCTCTTATCAGAGTCTGTAGAAGTACTAGGGCTATCCTCCCCAACTTCAACTATGATAGGGGACATCCTCTTTGGAGTTTCTTGAGTTGAGGTCTCAGCTGAAACATCTATAGCAGTGACAATAATTGGCTTCTCAGGCTCTGTAGCTCTAGGAAGCTCGTCTATAGACTGGACTTGATTGGCAGGGTCAGCCTCTTCTGTGACTCTGACATCTAGAAGGGGACCTTCTCCATAAGTCTTCTCTAAGAGAGGCTTTTTTAGGAGGTTCAACTCCTCCACCCGATGGTTGAATTAATCCCTATGCAGCTGGAAATATTGCTGCAGAGGAAGAGGTTGTAGCACCTATAGTTGTTTTCGCAGGAGTTCACTGAGTGGGAGGTCTCCTCTCTGACCTTTTCTTTTGGCCTGCTATCCACTCAACCCACTGAGCTGTTCTTTTGAAAATCCCCACCATTAGGGTCTGCAAGTCACTTACCACCTGGTCTAGCATTGACTCTGAATTGATAGGGGTGGATTTTATTTTCTCCAAGTAGGTATCATCATACAGATGATTACCATCATCTTCTAGCCCTTCTACTGTGATGTTAACATTGAACTTTTCAATTTGTTCAATGTTTAACCAGATGTAGAACCTTTCCCTACTCTCCAAGTCATCTTTACAAGTGGCCCAATAGTCTTCAATATCAGGTACGTGATGAATAGCCTAGCTCATTTGCAAGACATCTCTGGCATAATCAATAGGATCATACTGTGGTCTTAGAATGTCATACGTTGCCAGAGAGAGCTTCTTCAAGAATTTTTTAAGGACATTCTTTGCCTCTGATCGAGATGCACAACTGTAAGCTCTGATGACCATTGGGAAATCATAGCCTTTCTTCTTTTCCTCTAAGAAGATCAGGTTCACCTGGAGCACTTTCCTCATTACTTTGATCAGCACGATCATGTCTCTAGGGTATCTAGGCAGCTTCAAAGGAAAGTCATCGAAACCTGCAAGACGAAGATATGAGAAATCTCTGAATTGAATAAAATAACAACCGAATTAGCTTATAAAATCCATGGCTTTAGGAGAAAATCTCCTCTCTAGACAACCCTGTAGTTCCCTGCACAGTCTCATTGTAAAGGCATCATTAACCATGAGATAATCCGCATAGCTATTTTGTAGTTGCAAAGAAGGGAAAAACTCATAACTTTTCACATCATCTGGGAATTCTTCTAATCTAGGAAGCCCAGCCCAAATTTGATTCATGGCTAAAATATATATCAGGACAGAAGACATGTAAAATTCATTCTGAAATTTGGCCCTACTGAGGGTGTCCTAGAGATTCTCGCTTACCATCAACGCCCAATCAATGAAATGATGCTGAGAACAGATTATCTGAACCAAGAAGAAATACTGTTCTATGAAATTAAAAGCTTCACTCTCACCTCTAATTCTATGGAGTAATACCAGGATTTCTACTATCTCAGGCTTTAGATTTGTGCCAAATAATGTTTTGGGCAACTTGCCCTTGGCGCTCTTGGGTTCTTTAAACCATGCCTTCATAATCTCTCTTTTCCAGACTGGTCTCTTTGCTGAATATTTAGAAACTGCCTGGCTATAAGTCATCTCAGAGAACTCTGCCTACTCTGGAATGCGGAGAGAATTTTGAACAGATTCTCTATCAATGGAGAGGAGCACCGTGTTGTCTAGCAAGAGAATTTTCTTAGTTTCCAGGTTGTATCGGGCTATACATTCGCGGACCAACTTGGGAGCCTGAACAGCTACAGGAAAACTGACAGCTTTGACTAACCCACTCTCTTTCAGCTTCTCCGTGATAGGATGGATTTTCTCTACTCCCAGTCTATTATGGAAATTCTTCATGTCAAAGAATTTTAGTGAGGTATCTGAGATTTTATGCCACTCAGAGGTGATACCATTCAATCTGTCAAATCCTACAAATCTGGTAGCCATGTGATTATGATTCACTTTGAAGATTTGAATTTCTCTTTGAAAAAAAGGAACAAAGAGTGACTGGTCTTAGCTGCTTCAAATTCAAATGATTTGGTGAATAGTGGTGATTCCAGTTTGAAGTCTTCAACTGATTATATACTTTTTTTGAATTCTTACCATTTAACGACTGACTTCCCACATCACACGAATGATAAGAACTTTACATTAATGAATAAGTCCATTACAAAGTAAAATGACCTTATTCATATTAATTACTTTTCTTCTTGTGTCATTAGTAAACACTTTTTTACTTAAGTAACCGTAACAGTAACTTTCCTAAAGCGGCAGAGATTTACTTTTTTGCTTCTCCTTTGAGCGGAAAAATGCCTTTGGAGTGCTCTCTATCCTAAAATTTTCCAAAGGGGAATTCTGGCCTGTAGGGATGCCAAAGTGATATATATTGATTCCATTGGCCTTCTTATGTGTTAGCTCTCCTGTGGAATGAATTATTCTTTGAAATTTCTTCACATTGATAAATTGGTGGAAAACGCATCTCGTGGGTCGGAACTCGCTGGCAGGAGCAGTGGAGAAGCCATTTTTCACTTTTTTGCCTATGAGGAATTCGATGAAATCTCCTCTGTTTGATCATTCCTTATAGGTTCGACACAAGTGCTCAAGGCTTTCTTGTTCCCAACTTCTTCATTTTCCATCTTTATTTATCCTTGGTATTCTTAAGTCTGTCAACTACAGAAAGCGCACCCCGTATGTCATTTTCCACCATGGAGAAGCCAAAACTTGATTTCCCGCCAATGTCGCAACTTGAAGATATGAGGCAAAGTATTTTGTCTACTTGTAATTTTGAAGCTTAGGAACTTTAAAACACAACCTTTACCAGATTAGGGATTTAACCTACCCAATAAAACATGATTTTTAGACTTAGAATCCCTCCCAGCTTAGGAAAGGGAAGTCAAATTAGGGAAATCCGATAAATTCCTTCTACCTATAGTGGGCTTCTAGACTTAGACTCTGGACTTGCATGAGACTTCTACAAACACTACTACACACAAAACATCCATTTTTGTCTTGAGATATAAAGACCAAAAGTGGGGCAACAGCTGGCTCTGTCTGGGGATTTGGACATTCTCATGTCTAAGCAAGGGACTCAAATCTCTAGTTTTGCAAAGCTCAACAAAAGGTGGCTCACAACAAAACTAAGGCAGGATGCGGAAAATAAAACTAACTAGGAAAACAAAAATAGGAACTAAACGTAACTATAGTACAATACAGGGGTTACTTGCTTTCAATTTAGATCTGATAGAGATTCAAATTTTGACCATTATATGTCAGGGGTAATACTTCTCCATCTAGATAAGCCAATTTGAAAGAATTTTTATCGAATGCCGGATAGATTTTGAAAGGTCCTTTCCACAGTGTTTCGAATTTCCTGTGCATGCCCTTGGGTGCCCTATGCTTATCCCATAACAACACCATGTCTCCTTCCATAAATTTTTGGGGCCTGCTCTTTTTATCAAACAGATTCTTCACATGCATCTAATAACGCGTGATATGATCAACCATTTTCTCCCTTTCTTCTTCCAATTTTCTCAGATACAGGATCCTTTTCTCCAAACCGTCTTCATATATGCCATCTTGTACTACTGTCTTCAGCTTACAAGTCGCTAATTCCAATGGCAATGGAAAACTGGCTTCTACTCCGTAGACAAGTGCAAAAGGAGACACACCAATAGCTCTTTTGGGTGTCACTCTATCTGCCCAGAGGGCTTTGTGGATCTTTTTATGCCAATTTCTCTAGTTTTTTGCCACGATCCTTCTCATGATGTTCACTAAATTTTTGTTGCTAGATTCTGCTTGACCATTCCCTTGTGGGAAATAATCAGAAGAGTGGCCGACCATGATGCCATACTCAAAAAAAAAAATAGTAATCTCTTGAGAGGAGAAGTATGTGGCGTTATCCATAACCAACTTAACCGGTACACCAAATCTTACCAGGATGTTTTCTTTGATGAACTCGCATACTACCTCTGAAGTAGTTCTTTTGGTCACCTTGGATTCCACCCATTCATTAAATAGTTGGTCACCGTAATTATATAAGTATGACCCGCACTGGACATAGGGCTTATAGGGCTAATAAAATTGAGTCCACACTGTTGGAATGGTCCTTCAATTATCATGGGTCGGAGGGGTAATGCTGCTAACTGTGGCTTCCCAGTAAACATCTTACATTTTTCACATCTTGACACCCACTAGTATGCATCTTTAAACATTCCTGGCTAGTAATAACATTGTCTCAAAATTTTGAACGCAGTGACTGATGAGGAAAAATGTCCACTGAAAGCTTCATCATGAAAAACTTTTAATAGTTTCTCTTGTTGCTATTTATCGACACATCGGAGGAATGTTCCATCTATAGAACTCTTATATAGTCTCTCTTCCTAGATTACATATTTAGAAGGCTTCAATTTTAGGTCTCACCTTTGCTTTGAAGTTAATCCTTTAGGGCATTCACCATAGGTTAAGAAATACACAATGTTTTTGAACCATGGGTCTTGCATACTTACCGCCAAAACCAGGTGTGTAGCTCTTGGGTCTTCGTTAGCTTTATTTTCTACCATTGCTTTGCATAAAGAATTCCCTCTCACCAGCTTGGTAGGCTTGATCTCTATGTCATATTCTTGGTTTTTGGCTACCCATGCTCCTCAGTTGTTACATCCCACGTATTGTTGAGTCAGAATGCTCTTCACTGCAGCGTCAGGTACATACACCAGGGAGTGGGAATGTAGAATATAAAATCTAAAATTTTTCAGGGCTTTCACCACTACAAAAGTGTGCTTTTCAGTCTGAGAATATCTCATCTCATGGTTCTTTAGAGGTGTACTCATAAAAGCTATGGGAGCTTGAATTCCCTCCTTGTTCTCTTGCATTAGAATAGCTGATAGAGTGTGTTCAGAAGAATAAGAGTAGATTATAAAATCCTTCTTATAATCTAGATGGCATAATACTGAAGCATTAGCTATGGCATCCTTGATACTTTTGAAAGCCTGCTTACCAGGGTCATCCCATTTGAAGTTCACATTCCCCTTCATCATATCAACAATATGCTTAGTGATTTTGGAGAAATCAGGGACAAAACTTCTGAGGAAGTTGACTTGACCAAAGAAGGACTTCACTCTAGTTTTATTTACTGGTAAACTCAATTGTTGAATAGCTCTTACTCTTTCAGGATCGATCCTTATACCTTCTTGGGAGACTATATGACCCAATAATTTCCCTTCACTTACACAAAACACCAATTTCTTAGGATTCAATGAAATTCCATCCTCCCGGCACCTTTGCAATACCCTTCTTAAATCATTTATATGATCTATTCTCTTTTTAGAGAACACGGTAAGGTCATCTAGATACATGCCAATGATTTTATTCTTCATATCACTAAAAGACAGATCCATACCTCTCTGAAAAGTAGCTCCGGCATTGATTAATCTGAACGACATCCTGTGATATGAAAAGGTCCCCCATGGAGTGGTGAAAGCTGTCTTATGCTGGTCCATCTTCTCAACTTCTATCTGATTATATCCTGAAAAAACCTCTAGCATAGACATCATTTCTGCTCCAGCTACGATCTGCAAGAGATGATCCATATTGGGAAGTGCGTAGTTGTCTTTCACAGAAGATTGATTTAGATTTCTGAAGTCAACATAGATCCTTATTTCTCTGTTCTTCTTCCTCACAGGTACTATGTTTGAAACCCAAGTAGAGTGATGGATGGGATATATAATCTTAGCTTTGAGCATTTTATCAACTTCTTTAAATATGGCATCAACAACCTTGGGGTTGTCGTTTCTTTGTTTCTGCCTGAAAGGAGTAGCTTCAGGTTTCAAGGGAATCTGGTGTTTGAATTTCCCATTCATAAAACTTTTCAAGTCTTCGTAGCTCCAGGCAAAAACATCAGAGTATTCTAGAAAAATCTTCTTGGCCTCATTCCTTTCTTCTTCTGTACAACACTTCCCAATATTGATCATTTTGGGGTCTTTTTCAGTTCCAATATTCAATCCTTCATATTCACCAGTGGTAGGCCCTCTTTCAATTCTTTTCTTTTTCACAAACATGTCATGTCTATTGAAGAGTTTTTCAAGAGTGACTAGATGAGGCGGAATGATATTGCCTTGCAACTGAATAACGTCTGACTTATCTTTCTTTGGCTCACTTTGGCAGCTTTCTTTATGGTCACCATGGACCTCTTTATGGAAGTCTTCATCGCTCTCTAGGAAGAGAAGGAGATTTTTGTCATCTTCGAAAACTTGCCAATCTTCTACATTATCAGGCACAGATGTTTGATACATGACTTCTACCTGATATTTTTTTATCTTTGAACTCTGGGTGGGGAAGTAATAATGAGGCTGAGATAGCTAAAGAATCGGATTTGGAATTCAACTCTCTTGGCACAGATTCGATGAAAAAAGCATCCAATGCTTCTATTTCATCCCATACTCTGTTTCTGTAATTCTTCAACCTGTGGTTCTTTACAGAGTACTGATTCTTTAATTGTCATACAATTAGCTCAACATCACCATGAGCTCTCAGGATTTTCACACATCTTTCTTTCATGGCAATAATCCCTAATAGGAGGGCCTCATACTCGGCGGTGTTGTTGGTGTTTCCAAACTCTAATTTGTTAGCCAATGGTTCATATACTCTGTCGGGTGATATCAAAACCACACCTGCACTAGATCCTAATGATGTGCAATTTTTGTCAAACTCAAGAGTCCATATCTGTGGTGGTGTTCCTTCGGCAAAAAATTGCTTTTCCTCTTCGGCAATTTTTATTTCTTTCTCAGGTTCATCAATGAACAACATATAATTGCCAAACTCCAATTCTTGGTACAAGATTTGAGCTTTAGGATCATCATATTTCAATACTGTAAACTTAGCCTTTTCCTCAGGGACCAGTTTAATCTTTTTGTTACCTATTGGGATCAAGGCTTGGGACCAATCCAGCTTTATCTCCCCTCCAAGGTCTCAGCAAAAACTTTTGCTCAACAACAAACCGTAGTTAGTAGGTATATCAGCGACGAGGATGGTTAACAACATCTTCTTCTCGGGATGTGCTACTAGGGCCACTTGAGCATCCTTAATTTGGCCAACCAAGGGTACTTGTTTGGAATCCATGGAGTAAAATCTACCATGGGCTTTGGTGAGGGTAAGTCCCAAGGATTTGGCCACGGTGGATGGAATTACATTGTCTGATGCCTCGAAGTCTATTATGCAATTTCTTAATCTCCAACCATTAATATATAAAGACACATAGAATGGATCAGGATTTTGGCCTAGGAAGGTGGCTAAAATAGATGATTTCCTCTGTTCAACTAGGTCTGCAAATAATGACTCATTTTCTATGGTAGTCATAACGCTGGATTTAACTCTTGGTTTCCACTTTTACAATAATCTACTAGCTTTTGCAACTCAACAGGATTAGCCTTAAGATAGTCTATGGGGGAAATCTAAATCTTGGAATCTTTATAGAATTGGATAATGCCAAAAGAGCTTTTTTCTTTATCTGGTGGAGAAATCCTCATACCTTGATTAGGCTCCTTTGAGTTGGAAGTAGATGCCTCGTTGTTTTTAGGCAATGCCGAACCTTGGCCTTTATCTTTCTGACTCTGAGTCAGGACTGCATAAGAGGTCCCATCTATGGTGGCATAACATGTCGCTTCTTGTTTTGAATCTGATTCATACTCTAAATATAAGTTTTCAGAGTCGCCATGCGAGTATGAATCTAGTTCTGCTCTAGATGTTCCAGCGTTCCACTCATCAGTCTGGTGCATTTGCCAAGAACGGGCTACATTGCAACATCTTTCACCATCGTGATCTGTAGTTAAGTGGAAGGCACACATATTACCCCTTTTAGGAGGAGCTTCTATAGCTAGCCTCTTTGGTGGAGCATTTAACTGTAACACCTTGCCTTCTACATTTCTCCCGTCATTATATCTCCCAGGCTGCTCTTGAAAGTTTCGCTGGAAGGGATTATTGAATCTGGGAAGTTGTCTCTTGAAGGCAGTGAATTCATTAGACAATTTTTGGAGCATCTCATCAGACGACATAGTATTGCTACTGCTGGCTCTGGACTATATCTTCCTTTCCATTTCCCAGATGAAATCATGTGATCTTTGAGTTCTACCACAGTTCTCTGTGTGGCATCCAAATTTTCAAGGTTCATTCTCCTTAGATCATAATTGATGTCTGGTGGCATAGCACTTATGAAGAAAGTTTTCAAATTTCCTGTCGTAGGCCTGTCAGCCGCTGGGATACGATTTACCAGCTTATTAAATTTGGCTACAAAATATCTCATGCTGATCGAAGGCTCTTTCTTGATAGAAGTCAATTGAGTCAACAAGGCATGTTCATCTTCAGTGGTTTTAAACCTTCTTTCGAAGGTGGCTCTCATAGTGGCCCAATTGGTAATAGAAGAATTAGGTAAATGATGGAACCAATCAGTGGCACCTTCGACAAGAGTCTCAAAAAATAGTCTGACGACCACATCTTCTTCTCTGACAGCTAGAATGTTAACTGAAGCAAAGAACGTGGCAATATGCTTGTCTGTAGATACCTTCCCATCTCCCAAGAGCTTGGGAAAGTTCTTTCTAGAACCTGTAGGGAGAGGGTTATATGCAGCTAGCTGTAGAGGTCTGACCGCAGCAGCCCAAGGGAGTGCCATGGCTACTTGGGGTAGAAAGGGTGTTAGGTTCACAACAGGAGGGAAAACTACTCTGTGCAATGTTAACACTTGGCAAGTGGTGGATAACTGGGTGGTTATTTTAGGAGGTGAAGAAGGTCTACTCTAGCTCCTTGTTGCTCTGTTTCCCTGACGAGGTACTTCTAGGAGGGAAAAGTTAATATCCACAAGTCTCTCAAAGACTGGGTCTGTGTTGCCTTCTTTCTTGGTACTTCTGAGAAATCTTTTAGGCTCTAGATTTTCACCTAGCCCAACTTCACGCTCTACCCTTCTCAGATTTATTCTTCATAAGATTCTCTCAAGTGCTTCTACTCTATCTTCTTCCAGTTCAAGCACTTGACTGGCATTTCTATAATGTTAATTACTTCTCCTGTATCTCCAGATGAAAGTATTTAATGAGGAAATGAGATCTTCTTGGTCGTCTTGGAATCCAAGATTAGGTTGGAGCACAGGGGTTATATTTTCATGAGGAAGCACCATTTTTCCTCATTGTATGCTTTTGGTATAATGACTATTTGTGTCCCCAGTAGAGTCGCCAAAAATCTGTTGGTAAAAAGATTGTTCTTTTCAATTTAACTCTCAAATGCCCAAATCTATGAGAAACAATTTAATACCAACAGTTGGATGATCTATAACTAGATTGATATATTTCCTCTGAATTGGAAGGTACAGCTCCCTTATGTGAACAATGTTTGATGCATTTTAGTCTTTCCTAACCGAACAGGGGTATGCTTTTAACCTGAGAGTAGGGTCGGCTTCCTTCTCTTTAGCTAATTTATCCCTATGGGCTATCACAGTAGTGACGACTTGGATGAGATCTTCGTGTCTATTGATGTGGACGTTTGTGTAATGGACGAGCCATCTGGAATGCTCTTTGGCTAGATTCTTGATTGCTTTTGACCGGTCTTTTAGTTCTTCCATAGCCTTAAAGATGCAACCACTCAATTTTTGGAGTTCTGGCACCTTGTCTAAATGAGTCAAAGATAGCTCTGCCAAATTATGCAAGTAGTCTGTGAATGACTTCTGCATGTTGGCCACTCCAACTATTGCTTTTCCCTCACCACTAGTCTATGAATCCACATGAAGTCTTAGTAGGAGTTTATAATTTTTTCTCTGCTCCTCCTGCACCTTAACATCTATTTGTTGTAACCCTGTTTCAGCCTGAATAATCATCTCGATTTTGAATTCTAGACTTTGGAGCCATTCGATCAAGGACTCATCACCCTTCTATAGGATCGTAGCTTTTAGGGCCTCCTTAGTCTTCATCTTTATCACCACATGCAACATAACTATGCATTCTTGACATCTCACTCTCTCTGCAGTGAGAGTCTGTAAATTCTTCTCGATGTTGTTTTTCTCTGTTTCTAGCCTCATAACAACATTGCCTAACTGCTCGATGATCACTAGACCTTCCGACTTGAGCCTCTCGATCCATCTCTTACCAATCTGTCTGTAATGCCGATCTTCTTTCAACTTAGCAAGGATGGCCTGGTTATCAACAGTACTAGGATCAAAGGGAGTTTGAGTGCTGGGAGCGCTCGCTATAGGAGTTAAGAGTTGTCTAATGAACTCAGTTAGCTGAGCCACTTCTGCTTTAAGCTGAATTTTGGAAGCCTTGAGATCTTCCAACTCCTCTTCTATTACTATATTAGTGGACTTCCACCAATACACCTTAGTGTCATGCCAAGCTAAGCCCATATCAAATGATTGCAACTAAAAATTAGAAGCCGCTAGATCTTCGAGCCTGCCTTGTTTGGTAGGCTTGGCTACTTCCATGGTGAAGTGCCCTGTTTCAGGATCATGACCCAAAGTAGACATAGTATTTGCACTCTTTGGTTTTCCTGTAGTCACCTTGGGGTGGAAAGCCCGTGATAGGGTGTCTTTGCTGGGAACTAATTCTTCTATCCTCTTCCTCTTGGGCTCTAGAGTATTTGCTATCCATGATTCTGCACTAGTGACCTTGTTGGCGGAGACCAACTCTTCGATGAATAGATTTCTAATAAGTGGAGGAGTAGCTTTGGGATGAGAGGAGAAGGGGTTCACTGAAGTAGGTGAGGAGGAGATCAATTTAACAACCTGAGTAACTTCCTATTGGTCCCCACCTCTCTTATCAGATTTTATAGAAGTAGTAGGGCTATCCTCCCCAACTTCAACTATGATAGGGGACATCCTCTTTGGAGTTTCTTGAGTCAAGGTCCCAGCCAAAACATCTATAGCAGTGACAATAATTGGCTGCTCAGGCTTTGTAGCTCTAGAAGGGTCGTCTGTAGAATGGACTTGATTTGCAGTGTGAGCCTCTTCTGTGACTCTGACATCTAGAAGGGGACCTTCTCCACAAGTCTTCTCTAAGAGAGAGGCTTTTTTAGGAGGTTCATCTCCTCCCCCCAAATGGTTGAATTAATTCTTGTGCAGCTCAAAAGATTGCTGCAGAGGAAGAGGTTGTAGCACCTGTAGTTGTTTTTGCAGGAGTTCACTGAGTGGGAGGTCTCCTCTCTGACCTTTTCTTTCAGCCTGCTATCCACTCAACCCACTGAGCTATTCTTTTGAAAATCCCCGCCATTAGGGTCTACAAGTCACTTACCACCTAGTCTAGCATTGAATCTGAACTCATAGGGGTGGATTTTATTTTCTCCAAGTAGGTATCATCATACAGATGATTACCAGCATCTTCTAGCCCTTCTACTGCGATGTTAACATTAACCTTTTTGATTTGTTCAACGATTAACCGGGCGTAGAACCTTTCCCTGCTCTCCAAGTCATCTTTGCAATTGGCCCAATAGTCTTCAATATTAGGTATGTGATGAATAGCCTGACTCATTTGCAAGACATCTCTGGCATAATCAATAGGATCATACTGCGGTCTTAGAATGTCATACATTGCTAGAGAGAACTTCTTCGAGAATGTTTTAAGGACATTCTTTGCCTCTGATTGAGACACACAACTGTAAGATTCGATGACCATCGGGAAATCATAGCCTTTCTTCTTTGCCTTTGAGTAGATCAGGTTCACCTGGAGCGCTTGCCTCATTACTTCGATTAGCACGTTCATGTCTGTAGGGTATCTAGGCAGCTTCAAAGGAAAGTCGTTGAAACCTGCAAGATGAAGATATGAGAAATCTCTGAACTGAATAAAATAACAACTAAATTGGCTTATAAAATCCATGGCTTCAGGAGAAAATCTCTTCTCTGGACAACCTTATAGCTCCCTGCATAGTCTCATTGTAAAGGCATCATTAACCATGAGATAATCCGCATAGCTATTTTTTAGTTGCAAAGAAGGGAAAAACTCATAACTTTTCACATCATCTGGGAATTCTTCTAATCTAGGAAGCCCAGGACAAATTTGATTCATGGCTAAAATATATATCAAGACAGAAGACATGTAAAATTCATTCTAAAATTTGGCCCTATTGAGGGCGTCCGAGAGATTCTCGCTTAGCATCAACGCCCAATCAATGAAATGATGTTGAGAACAGATTATCTAAACCAAGAAGAAATGTTGTTCTATGAAATTAAAAGCTTCACTCTCACCTCTAATTTTGTGGATTAATACTAGGATATCTACTATCTCGGGCTTTAGATTTGTGCCAAATAATGTTTTGGGCAACTTGCCCTTGGCGCTCTTGGGTTCTTTAAACCATGCCTTCATAATCTCTATTTTCCAGACTGGTCTCTTTGCTGAATATTCAGAAACTGCCCGACTATAAGTCATCTCAGAGTATTCTGCCTGCTCTGGAATGTGGAGAGAATTCTGAATAGATTCTTTATCAATGGAGAGGAGCACCGTGTTTTCTGGCAAGAGAATTTGCTTGGTGTCCGGGTTGTATCGGGCTATACATTCCCAGACCAACTCGGGAGCCTGAATGGCTATAGGAAAACTGGTGGCTTCAACTAACCCACTCTCTTTCAGCTTCTTCGTGATAGGATGGATTTTCTCTACTCCCAGTCTGTTATGGAAATTCTGCATGTCAAAGAATTTCAGTGAGGTATTTGAGATTTTAAGCCACTCAGAGGTGATACCATTCAATTCGTCAAATCCTACAAATCTAGAAGCCATGTGATTATGATTCACTTTGAAGATTTGAATTTCTCTTTGAAAAAAAGGAACAAAGAGTGACTGGTCTTAGCTGCTTCAAATTCAAATGATTTGGTGAACAGTGGTGATTCCAATTCAAAGTCTTCAATTGATTATATACTTTTTTTAAATTCTTACCATTTAATGGTCGACTTCCCACGTCACACGAATGAGAAGACCTTTACATTAATGAATAAGTCCATTACAAAGTAAAATGGTCTTATTCATATTAATTACTTTGCTTCTCATGTCATTAGAAAACACTTTTTTACTTAAGTAACCGTAACGGTAACTTTTCTAAAGCGGCGGAGATTTACTTTTCTGCTTCTCCTTTGAGCAAAAAAATGCCTTTGGAGTGCTCTCTGTCCTAAAATCTGCCAAAGGGGGATTCTGGCTTGTAGGGATGCCAAAGTGATATATATTGATTCCATTGGCCTTCTTATGTGTCGGCTCTCCTGTGGAATGAATTATTCTTTGAAATTTCTTCACATTGATAACTTGGCAGAAAACGCATCTCGTGGGTCGGAACCCGCTGGCAGGAGCAGTGGAGAAGCCATTTTCTGCCTATGACGAATTCCATGAAATCTCCTCCATTTGATCATTTCTTATAGGTTCGACATGAGTGCTCAAGGATTTCTTGTTCCCAACTTCTTCATTTTCCATCTCTATTTATCCCTGGTATTCTTAAGTCTGTCAACTGTGGAAAGCGCACCCTGTATGTCAATTTCCGCTATGGAAAAGCCAAAACTTGATTTCCCGCCAATGTCGCAACTTGAAGATATGAGGTAAAGTTTTTTGTCTGCTTTAATTTTGAAGCTTAGGAACTTTAAAATGCAACCTTTACCGGATTAGGGATTTAACCTACCCAATAAAACATGATTTTTAGACTCGGAATCCCTACCGGCTTAGGAAAGAGAAGTCAAATTAGGGAAATCCAATAAAGTCCTTCTACCTACAATGGGCTTCTAGACTTAGACTCCAGACTTGCATGAGACTTCTATGAACACTACTACACACAAAACATCCATTTTTGTCTTGAGGTATAAAGACCAAAAGTGGGGCAACAGGTTTCATATCGGAGTTTCATATCAGAGCATCATATCAGGGTTTCATATCAAATTTTCATATCGGAGTTTCATATCGGAGTTTTCATATCAAGTTTTCATATCAGCTCATCAGCATCAAATCAACGCTCAGGATGATCAAGATTTATTTGAATCAATGCACTTCTCACATCAATTCAAAGAGGGGCATTTGTAGACACCTAAAATTAACCAGGTATATCTCAAGCATTCCAAACTATAAATCTCAGCCAAATGCCTTAAAATGTCATCTCAATGCAAAACAAATGGACAAAATTCAAATCAAATTAAAAGATCAAATAATCATGAAATCAAATAATTAAATTCAAGCCTAAAGGGATTAATCAAATTATGTAATTGATTTTTCAATTGTATAGTTCAAATCAAAAAGAACAAATCCAACCCAATCACCCTTCCATGGCTAATTTAATTAAATGATGGAGTTATTTAATTTATAATATCTTTGAGACAACCAACCAACTTTACCTCCATTTGAAAACACCTCAAAGCTTTTGACTTAACCAAACTTTGATCATGATTAACTCACTCTACCCCCTACCCTTGGGAAAAAGCTATAAATACAAGCCATTTCCTTTGTGTTTGGGATCCAAGAATTTTAAGAGCAAAAAAATCCTTATTATAGGCACATTGAGAGGATATGAGGAGCATTTGAGAGCTTTTGAGAGATTTCAGCATTCGCATAGCATTTTAGCATATCATGTTTAGGAGCATTTGTTGTTTTCTAACATAATCTTGGAGCATTTTTTAGCATTTTAAGCATTCTAGCTAGATTTGAGCATTCATTTTTCTTTCATATCTCGTTCTAGGATTGTCCTTGAGAGAGATTAAGCCTAAGAGCTCTCTTAATAAAGCTTGGATAGAGAACCATGAGATGATATAGATTCTTAGCTTCAATTTTTAGATTAACTTGTTTTACCTTTCCATAGAATTATAGTTCTCAATCTTAATTTCATGAAGGTGTATTTTCGTACACACATCTACTTATTTGATTTGTTCTTTTAAATTAAATGTGCATGTGCTCTCTCAAACATAAATGGATCAAAGCCCCAATGCAATACAATGCAAGATTGATTAAGCAAGAAGAGAGATTTAAGAGCTAGTATGAAGAACTAGTCTCAAATCTTCTTCAAGATGATAGATCAAACTAGAAATGATAATGCATATGCAAGAAACTATAATTCATTTACCAAATTGAAGCCTAGCATGTAATTTCTAAGTGATTTAAGCTTAAAAACATGAGTATGAAAACAAGCAATGAAATTCTAAAACAAATCTAGCATGATAACAATGCAAATTGAGAGATAAAAAATGAAGAGGAGAAGGCCTCTATTTATAGAGTTTTGGGAGAGAGGAAGAGGCTTGGATGAAACGACATCTATGTGACATCCACATAAGAGCCACATAAGGGACACAGAGGCTTGAGGGGATGGCCAATTTTGAGTCAAATATAGCACTTAATATTTAGTGGCTCAATAATTTCAAGTGGGAGACAAAATTGTAAGAAGAATTTAAGAGAAATGGGTGACCTTTTTGGAGAGAATTTTCCCATGTGGGTGAGCATTCCATTAGCCTTATAAAGGTTAGGAATCACCCTTTAAGTATGATCAGAGGACAGTTAGGTAGGGAAACATGTTTAGAGAATGAGGTGATGGGAGTAGAGTAGGAATAGGGTAGGCTTTAGGGTAGGTCTATAGGTTGGATTAATAGGTTTCTTCTTAGGGCTTAGATTGTAATCCAAATTAAATTAGGATAAATCATAGTTTAGAAGAATTAGGAATGTGGAGGGATTTTAATAAATATAAATTTATTAAAAAGGGGATTTTGTGAGACAAATATATTTAAATAAAATACATTGGAATAGTATTTAAACTATTGATAAATACCAACTATGAAACTATTTAATTGATTAAATTAAACAGTTAGAGGAATAAGAGGGAAGTTAATATTAATAATAATATTAATATTTTTGGATGTCTACACTAATTTGTCATAGTTTGAAATTTTTTTTCTCTTAGGTCAAAGACATCATTGGAAGAATTCAAATCAAATAGATTAGAACACCTAGGGAATGAAATGGGACCTACCCCTATATTCACCCAACCACCCCAACATGTTGGAATAGTTTTTTGTGCACCATGTTAGCCATGATTTTCCTAACTAACTTTTCAAAAATTTAAGTACCCTCATACACACCCCCTGCCTACCAGATCAATAAAATAATTGATTTTTTAATTATGAAAAATTTGGTGCAAAACCTTTGTATAGAGTTGATCCTAACCTCATTTTGTTCAATATGACCAATTTTTGTGGCCAAACTCCTTGCCGGTCGTCATATTTAATATTTTTATTTTTGAATTGACCATACGCCAAAAATATTAAATTCAAAATATTATGCATCCTATGAAAAAATGATTTCTGGGTGTTTTTCTACATTGTCCATTTATCCTATAGTCAACATTTTGTGAGAAAGAGAGGTATCAGCTGAAAGTTATGAAGATTTTTCTATCAATTCAAGAGTGTAATAAATGAACTCTGGGTTCCATGTTGAAATTTTGAACCAAATCTGGAGATTCAATAGGTTCAACAAGTTCAAAAGGTTCAACAGGTTCAACAGGATCAATGATTCAACAGTTCATTCTGTGACAGTAAAATTCTGTAGTCCAAAATACATCCAAAATAGGGCTAGTTTAGAAAGGAAGTACCTCAATCTTATGAGTTGTATAAAAATGGTTTAAAACCCATCTGTTATTTCAAATATCATAATTTCTCGCCAATTTTCATGGCCCCACGATGCTTGGTTAACCCATGGTAAATTTATTAAAAATTGGCTGTAGGAGAAATTAAAGTTTTCTCACTCGTTTATGTGCAGCAATTTAAAACATTTTTAAAAATTGTTTTATATCAGTTTAGAGTAGCAATTAAAGAGGAATTATTTTAATTTTCGTTATCAAGAATCAGTTATTAAAAATAAAAAAGTCTCACCGAAAAAGAGGAGACTATATATATGTAAATAAAAGAGAGGAAGAGGGTTAATAATTCTTTTTCTAGCTGGAAACTTATGTTGCAACAGAAAGAAAATTTCTGATTTCTATTGTAAAGGGGGGATTTTCTTTTTCAACAGTCTTATTGTACAGGGATTAGAAATATTTGAATTTCCTATGGAGGCATGAATGAAATGAAGATAATGCTCATGATGTTTGTATTGTTGGTAATTTTCTTCTGATTGCAGTTGGACTTTGAGCCTACATAACCACTCATTAATTTGTCTCTTCTGTCACAAAATATAGTGCGTATGAATTTACTTCATAATTTTATTTTTTTTGTAAATTAATCATATCAGAAGAAAGGATTCCTTTGTTTATTTTTCAGTTTGGAGGTTATTCATGGGTGTAAATGAATCAATATTTTCCCATCTATCTTATGATTATGGGTAGGTGTTGATGCCTTTATTTCTTTCTGGTGTAAAACATATCAATATTTTAATTCATTACACATATTTTAAGAGAGCTCGTTGTACCTCTCAATTAAGAGGAAAGTTATCAATCCAATAATAACTTATCCAACTCTTAGTGCTCTTTGTTCTTCTTTCCGAGCATTTAGAGTCAATTTGTGAGTTTATTTCTGAAGGACAAATCTATTTACTAACACACCACAAGGTGTAGAAGGAGTAATATGTTAGAGTAAAAAGGTATTTTCACTTATTAATTAAATCATTATTGATTTGATTATTTATTCACTTTTTATATCTAGTTCACTTAAGCTAAACTTTACGCATATAATAATTAATTCTTTATTAATTATTATCATGCAACCTAGGTTTCTCCACCTTCAGGTATTCGATCTCCTTTATAAAAATTGATCTCTTTGTAATTATTAATTCTTTTGTAATTCCCTCAATTCCCTCTTTGAATGAATATTTTGTCTTTCAGATCATTCTGAGGTTTGTCTCCAAGCTTTGCTTTTGTAATATATTTTTTGCATACAATGGATCTTGGTGGTTGAATTTTTTGAATTAAAACATGGTATCAGAGCTTTGCTGTTGCAGCCCGTTCTTGAGGTTTTTAAAGATTTTTTTGAGCACCGAGGGTTTTAAGTTTTTAGAGTTTTTGTGTGAATCTGGGGGGAGTTATTTTTTGGAGCACTTTGGGTACAAATCGACCTCACGGTTATGTTCAAAAGGCCCAAAAATATAGTTGAATTCTGAGGCAATTTTTTTTGCATGTACAACTCTATTTTGGGCACATAAATCGAGGCAGTGGAAAAATCACAAAAAAATTAAAATTTTAAATTTTTTTCTTGGTAAATCTGCCAAATTTGGCCAAAAATTTAGTAGTCTTGCCAGATTTGGAGACATATCCAACTTTAGCGAGGCTCCGCAAGATTTAGCAGAGATTTCTTGGAGTTATTCTTATTTTGGAGCCCTCTTCAGTTTTTAGCTCGTATCTTGAGAAAATAGAGGAATTTTTTGCCAAACAAGATATCGTTGGAAAGTTGGTTCCGAGCCTAACCTGATTCGTCAGGTTTGGTTTTTTAATTTTTCCATGTTGCAGGGTTTTTTTTCAATCAAAGTTAGGGTTCCTTTTTGCACTCTGACATTCATATCTTGGTCCTCCAGACTTTATTTTTTGAATTCCATATATCGTCAGAAACCTGGTTCCATTCTCCTTCTTCTTATATGGGTCTCATCTCTAGAATCTTCTCTAAGTACATTTTATTCAATTTTTTGCCTTTTCACATTTTGGTGGATATCTTAAATGTTGCAAGTCCTGGGATCATTTTCCTTGCATGGGATGACTCAATTTTAGTTGTTACATATGTACCTACAACTTTCTGTCATTCCTGAGCATTATAGACATTATTTTCTATAACATTTCTTTTTGTGCAAACACACTAAGATAAATTTCCATTATGAGCTTGCTTGTTGGAAAGTGACATTGCAAGCAATTGTTATTTTGTCATTGCTGTCAAACCTTAACTGCTGAGACTATTGTTATCAGTTTGAGTACCATATCTATTATTGATGAAGAAGATATAACAAGAAGACCAAGTGAATGGTTGAGTTAAGGCAAATAAAAAGGTACTTGATCAGTTGGCACTCTGGCAAAGTAATTAGTTGTTTATCTTTCAAAGATAGTTTTTCTGGTTATTTTGTGCCGAGCAAGTTTGGCTTGTACCGGGTAAAGTTGCTTGTACCAAGAAAATTTGTTTGTGTTGAGCGAAGTTGTTTGTGACGATCAAGTTTGTTCAGTGCCGAGCACCAGTGAAATTACCGAGTAAAAATAGTGATGTTGGCCAACTTACAGTAATTAGATTAATGATGAGATTTGATATTTCTAGCCGACTTAGTTAATTTTATTAGGATATGAAATGTTAATTAAATATTGATCCACGCCATTTAATGTATGGGTAACCATAATTAATACATGGTTTCAAGAATTAATTAGAGACTACTTTGGAGAAGTAAATGTAATGTAATGATGGAATCATCCATTGGATCTGACCTAACCTAACCTAAGATCTACGATCTTGATTGAGCGGCAAAGATTTATCTAACCTAGATAGAGAGGTATATGATAACCTCAAGGTGTTATTCATTAAATGTGGAAGTGGATGTGTGTATGCAAGAGGATTGCATAGTTGATTTACTGATTGGCATGACCTAGCAGAGAAGGCTAAATACAGAAGCAGAGAGTTGCATGTGTGATTGCTTGATGTATTTCCAAGCAGATCAAAAGATTCAAATGACAATGCAGGCCATCCAGTAAGTTAACATCAGAGTTGTAATTGGATATGAATTTGCAAAGTTGTATGTATCAGATCACAACTGCTGATTACTTTCTAACCATTGTATCAGTTAAAATCCTTTAACAAGGTTGACCTAACAGTGATTTGTATAAATCCTCTAACAAGGTGACATTCAAGTGGAATGTTCTAAGTCCTCTAACAAGGCCACTCCTGATAGGGTGATTAAATCCTTTAACCAGGTCACACCTAACAGTGTGTTATTATAACCTTTAACAAGGTTGGCTCCTCACAGAGCTCACTTCAGAAGAGTGAAATTTGGTGGCATGTTACTGGTGGTTTTTCTCATATTGGGTTTCCACGTTAAATACTTGTGTCAACTTGTGTGAATGCCTTGTTGGAAAGTGACAATGCAAGCAATCGTTATTTTTTCATTGTTGTCAAACCTTAACTGGTGAGACTATTGTTATCTGCTTAAGTACCATATCTATTGATGATGAAGAATATTTAACAAGAAGACCAAGTGAATGGTTGAGTTAAGGCAAATAAAAGGGCACTTGATCAGTTGGCAATCTAGAAAAGTAATTAGTTGTTTATCTTTCAAAGATAGTTTTCTGGCTGTTTAGTGTTGAGCAAGTTTGGCTTGTGCCGAGCAAAGTTTCTTGTGTCGAACAAAGTTGTTCAATGCCAAGCATCAGTGAAATTGCCAAGTGGAAACAATGATGTTGGCTAACTTACTGTAATTGGATTAATGATGAGATTTGAGATCTCTGGCTGAATTAGTTAATTTTATTGAGATATGTAATATTAATTAAAGATTTATCCACGTCATTTAATGTATGGGTAACCGTAATTAATGCATGATTTCAAGATTTAATTAGAGACTACTTTGGAGAAGTAAATGTAATGCAAAGATGGAATGATCTGTTGGATCTGACCTAACCTAAGATCTACGATCTTGTTTAAGTAGAAAAATATTTATCTGACCTAGATAGAGAGGTATATGATAACCTCAAGGGGTTATTCATAAAGTGTGGATGTGTATGCAAAAGGGTTGCATAGTTGATTTACTATTTGGCATGATCTAGTAAAGAAGGCTGAATATAGAAGTAGAGAGTTGCATGTGTGATTGTCTGACATATTTCCAAGTAGATTAGAAGGTTGAAATGACAATGTAGGCTATCTAGTAAGTTAACATCAGAGCTGTAATTGGATCTGAATTGCAAAGTAAGTTGTATGTATCAGATCACAACTGCTGATTACTTTTTAACCATTGTATCACCTAAATCCTTTAATAAGGTTGACCTAACAGTCATTTGTATAAATCCTCTAACAAGGAGACATTCAGGTGGAATGTTCTAAGTCCTCTAACAAGGCCACTCCTGATAGGGTGATTAAATCCTTTAACCAGGTCACACCTAATAGTGTATTATTGTAACCTTTAACAGGGTTGGCTCCTCACAGAGCTCACTTCAGAAGAGTGAAAACTTGGTAGCATGTTACTGGTGGTTTTTCCCATATTGGATTTCCACGTTAAATACTTGTGTGAACTTGTATGAATGATTTTCAATTTGTTTTACTGTTATGTTTCTACAAGCTAATTTCAATAGACAGTAAACTGCATATTAAAGTTGTTGACTTATGCTACTACTGCCGACTAGATCTAAAATACAAAAAAAAATTATTTGCTACATCTAGACTTTAGAATAATTGATTCACCCCTCCCCTCTCAGTTATTCTAAATTCATTCTAACAATTGGTATCAGAGCAGTGGTTTCCTAAAAATAGTTTGAAGGTACTTGGAGTGAAAAGATCAAGATGTATAAGGAGGTTCCCAAGCTGAACAAAGATAACTTCCCTGCATGGTAGAGCTTGATGAAACTGCATCTGGACGGTATTGGAGATGATGCAAAGTGACTTATTGAAAATGACTATGTATCACCCTCTACTCCTCTCACAGCTGCTCAACTAAAATAAAAGCAATAGCACAATCAAGCTGATGGTTTGCAGATTGCACAAAGCATTATATGGACTGAAGCAAGCGCCAAGAGCATGGTATGAGAGATTGCATAGTTATCTGATCAAGATTGGATTTGCAAGAACCAATGACAACAACAACCTGTACTTGAAGATAGAGCAAAGCAAAGGTATATTACTAGCTAAAATTTTTGTAGATGACATCATATTTAGTGGACACGATGTGTTATGTCAAAAAATTTCAACAGAGATGCAAACTGAGTTTGAGATGTCTATGTTTGGTGAAATAAAATTCTTTGTTGGCTTACAAATCTATCAAATGAAGAATGGTATCTATATCACTCAATCTAAATATATCAAAGAGATATTGAATTTTTTTGGAATGGAAGAGTCCAAACCACTAAGTACACCCATGGCTACTGGAAAGAAGCTGACAAAAGGTGATGACATGAAAGAAGTGAACCAAACACTTTACAGATCAATGATTGGAAAACTACAATATGTTGTACACAGTAGACTTGACATTGCCCTAGTTGTTGGAATTGTTGTAAGGTTTTCTACTAACCCCAAGGAAACTCACATGATGGCAGTAAAAAGGATTCTAAGATATTTGAAAGGAACTGATGACTATGGTCTATACTACAAGAAGAATGAAAAGTTTGAACTCAAAGTTTACACTAACTCTGATTGGACTGGAAATGTTGATGACAGGAAAACCATAACTAGTGGAGCATTTCTTTTAGGAAAAAGATTGATCTCCTAGACAAGTAAGAAATAGAACTGCACCTCACAATCTATAGCTGAAGCCGAGTATGTGGCAGCAACAGTCAATTGTTCTAACATTGTGTGGTTGAAGATACTAATGAAAGGCATGAAGGAATAAATCACTGACCCAGTTGTCATATATTGTGATAACATGAGTGCTATTAATATTTCTAAAAATCCTATTATGCACTCAAAGACAAAGCATATAGCTATCAAGTATCACTACTTGAGGGAGCTAGTTCAAAATAAAGAAGTGAGACTAGATTATGTGAACCCTAAAGAACAATTAGCAGACATATTCACAAAAGAACTACCCAAGGATTCTCATAAGTATCTGCGAGGTAAAATGGGGGTGATTCTCCTAACTGAGGCTGATTAAGTTTTGAGTGGTACTGTTGCATGAAATATTACATTCAAAATAATTGACACATTGATGTACAGTTAGTCACACTTTAGGATACTAACTAAAGTTGTGAAGATGAACAAGGATAGAAAAGAAAATCAATCATAATTAAGATGACAAGATCAGCATGATACTAAAGATCTACATGATAATGATATTGACGTCTTTGGCATTATTATCAAAGAGGGAGAGATTACCAATAAAGAGGGAGAGATTGCCTAGAAAGAGAGATTACCAAGAGGGAAAGATTACATAGAGGCAAAATTTACTACTTAAAACATTGAAGTGATTATCTACTCAGAGGGAGTCTACAGATGATAAGACACAGATGATTACAGTGTGATTACAGACACAAAGGAAGAAATGTTTTACAGATAAGAATCAGAATGAAGCTAAAGACATTAATGAAGATTCGTTCATATCAAGGAACACAGGTGAATTTTTGGATTGGTTGGTAACTATGCTTGTTAAATCATTGCTTTAATATTTTGTGTTGCCATCAATGCCAAAGAGGGAGATTGTTGGAAAGTGACAATGCAAGCAATTGTTAATTTGTCATTGTTGTCAAACCTTAACTGGTGAGACTATTGTTATCTGTTTGAGTACCATATCTACTAATGATGAAGAAGATTTAACAAGAAGACCAAGTGAATGGTTGAGTTAAGGAAAATAAAAGGGTACTTGATCATTTGGCACTCTGGCAAAGTAATTAGTTGTTTATCTTTCAAAGACAGTTTCTCTGGCTGTTTTGTGCCGAGAAAGTTTGGCTTGTGCCGAGCAAAGTTGCTGGTGCCGAGAAAAATTTTTTGTGAGGAGCAAAGTTGTTCAATGCCGAGCATCAGTGAAATTGCCGAGTGGAAACAATGATGTTAGCCGACTTATAATAGTTGGATTAATGATGAGATTTGAGATCTCTGGCTGACTTAGTTATTTTTATTGGGATATGTAATATTAATTAAAGATTTATCCACGTCATTTAATGTATGGGTAACCGTAATTAATGCATGGTTTCAAGATTTAATTAGAGACTACTTTGGAGAAGTAAATGTAATGCAAAGATGGAATGATCTATTGGATCTGACCTAACC
>MU225079.1:5806500-5817747 GCA_018584345.1 Thuja plicata
GTATCAGTTAAATCCTTTAACAAGGTTGACCTAACAGTCATTTGTATAAATCCTCTAACAAGGTGACATTCAGGTGGAATGTTCTAAGTCCTCTAACAAGGCCACTCCTAACAGGGTGATTAAATCCCTTAACTAGGTCACACCTAACAGTGTGTTATTATAACCTTTAACAGGGTTGGCTACTCACAGAGCTCACTTCAAAAGAGTGAAAAGTTGGTAGCATGTTACTGGTGGTTTTTTCCATATTGGGTTTCCACGTTAAATACTTGTGTCAACTTGTATGAATGCTTATGGTTGGTTTTACTGTTATGTTTCTACAAGCTAATTTCAATAGACAGTAAACTGCATGATTAAAGTTGTTGACTTATGCTACTGTTGCTGAGTAGATCTGAAATACAGAAAGTTTTTATTTGCTACATCTAGACCTGAGGATAACTGATTCACCCCTCCCCTCTCATTTATTCTAAATTCATTCTAACATGCCTATGATTTGTTTTACTGTTATGTTTCTACAAGCTAATTACATTAGACATTAAATTGCATGATTAAGTTGTAGACATATGCTACTGTTTCCGAGTAGATCTGAAATAAAGAAAGTTTTATTTGCTACATCTAGACCTAAGGATAACTGATTCACCCCTCCCCTCTTAGTTATTATAAATTCATTCTAACTTGGGATCCCACACATTGTGTGCCTGATTGTAGTCACACTATATTATAAAGTGCCATGGGGTGGTTTGTTGTACCTTTGTCAAGTGACTGTTCCTTCCATGACATTAACCTCATGTGTTTCATGTGACTAATCATCCTTGACATCATCCTTTATTTGTGCTTGTACATTCTTCATCATGCACTTATTCTTGACAATCTAACTCAGTGTATCTGCCACGCCTCTCCCTGATCAACATGATGGGGGGTATTGCATATTGGTTCTATATGCTTCCTTGGTTTGATGGAGTGATTTTATGTATTCATTATTTGTTCCTATATGCTGGGCGGATGGAGTGGCTGAGTACCTATGCATTTTGGTGAGATGGCTCATTTACCATATAGACACTCTTCTTTCATTCCTATTTTGGTGGCTTCAGACTTGGTATTTTTTCCATTTGTATCTTTGAGTTTTGATGTTTTCCCTTATTTTCCATCCTAATTCAAGTAGTGTCATTTGAGGACACCCATATAGATTACAGTCTTCTCTACCTGATTAGATTCTATTTCAATGGAGGTTCCAACAATTATTCTTTGATAGTGTTTGTAGCTTCATTCTTCAGAGGTGTTCTACATGTTCTTCCTTTGTTCCTATTTTTCTAGGACATCCTCTAGTTTGGAGGCTTCTTCAGTCCTTCACTAGGCTTCATCTTGTTTCAGAGAGGGGTTTTTCCCACTGGATTTTCTCATTTTCTCCTCTTTACATAGATAGTTTGTACTTGGGTACCTGATTAGGCCATGTTGTCGGGACCCATTTCCTACTTTTAGTAGTTGTTTCTAGGTTTTTAGCTTCTCCCTAAGTTTATCTTAAGGGGGGTGTTAGAGTAAAAATGTATTTTCACTTATTAATTAAATCATTATTGATTTAATTATTAAGTCACTTTTTATCTCTAGTTCACTTAAGCTAAACTTTAGACATATAATAATTAATTATTATCATGCAACTTAGGTTTCTCCACCTTTTGGTGTTCAATCTCCTTTGTAAGGATTAATCTCTTTGTAATTATTAATTATTTTATAATTCCCTCAATTCCCTCATTGAATGAATATTTCATATTTCAGAACATTCTGTGTTGTGTCTCCATTCTTTACTTTTATGACAAGTTTTTGTTGCAGTGGATCTTGGTGAATATAATTCTTTGAATTCTAACATAATATTTGAATTGACACATTTTCTCAACTCTCAATGATAGATTGGTCAAGCTATCAACCTTTCAGAAAGCTCTCTCTTCTTCATGAATACTCATGTCAACAAAAAACATAGGATTTCTAGAATTCTTGGGTACAAAATTGATAGTTTTCCCTCAACCTGTTTGGGTCTTCCTCTCTGTGAGCATGAGGCCCCAGTTACTTTTTAGGGAAATTTGATTAATAAATTTCAAACTAAACTGGCTGGGTGGAAAGGCTCTTTTCTCTCTTAGGATAGTAAGCTTCAATTGATTAAGGCATCTTTAAAAAATCTTCTAGTTTATGCTATGAGTATTTTTAATGTTATGAATAAATTCATTGTTAAACTAGAACAAATCCAAATAAAATTCCTATGGTCAAGATCTAAGACTAAAACCAAAATGCATTTAGTCGCTTGGTATCATGTTTGTTTTCCTAATTTTTTGGGAGGCTTGGCCATTCATAAGACCATAGCATTTAATAGGGCCCTTATTACCAAACAACTTTGGCACAACGTCACTGTTAACAATGACTGTTCTGTGATTGTTTAGGCCAAATACATGATGGTTTTTCTCACTTTGGGGAAGTTATGATTGATAATAGACCTATGGAGATGTGCTCTACTTTTTGGAAACATATTTTAGGTACCAAGGACCTTCTCCTCTAGGGAATGCATTGGTCACTTGGAAAAGGTAGGAGGATCCAATTCTGGGAATACTGGTGGTTGGGAGATGCCCCCATGTCCTCCATTTCGGATTTTGATAGGTTTAAACCTATTTGTGTTTGATGGTTTGGGTTATTTTTTGTTTAATATATTCTTCACTCTAATTGGGTGAACCTTATGGATGTAAGCCTGAACCTTGACCCTCTTCAGGATATTCTAAATCTTGTATGTATCCCTAGCTCACTGATGGAGGATGAAATTGTCTGGTTTCCTTCTACGGATGGTAAATTATCAGTTTCAAAGGATTTTTAGAAGAAAATCAAACTCCCTACTCCTAGGTCCTTTTGGTCCTTGGTTTGGAATTCAAATTTTCTCCCCACAGTTAATATTTTATTTTGGCTTCAAATTCATAACATAGTTCACAATATTGATAATCTCTGCAAAAGAGGCATGTTTCTCACTAATTGTTATTTTTTTATGTTTAAAGGATGTTGAATATGCTTTCCATATCCCGTTCACTTGTGATTTTTATAGAGAGGTTTGGTCCTTCTTCCTCAGTCTTTGGTCAACTTCCTTGGTTTTCCAGAACTCCTTTGTATATTACTAGATGTAATGGAAATTTCCTTCTCTTAACCACTCCTTGATTTCTCTTTAAGACCTCATGGTGCCTCACATTTCTTGGGGGTTGTGGAAGGAGAGAAACAATCATATCTTCAAAGACAAGTTTTGTTCTAAAATTTATGTTTCCCACAAAATCCATTTGGATATTAAGGAGAACTTTATAGTGATTTGTGGTAACTCCTCTGGTTTTGGCCCCCCTTTAATCGGTCCTCCTGAGGACTGGAAGTTTTTTAAAGCTTGAAATTTAGAGTGGGACATCATAAAACCATTAAAAAAATAGAATCTAAAATAAGACCTAACACAAAGTGGCAACCTCCTCTCGGGGGATGGTTCAAGATCAACACAGATGGGGAAGAAAAAGGGAATCTTGGGCCTACAGGTTGTAAGGGAGTGGTTTATGATCACACATGTAGACTTTTCTTGGAAATGACACTCCTTTTGGTGATTCAGACAAACCATTATGCCGAGGCTATGGCTGTCTATTTGGGATTAAGGATGGCTAGAGATAAAGGTATAACAAATGTTTGGTTAGAAAGTGACTCTTTAAACATAGTTAAATATCTCAAAGGTGCTTCCCCCCTAGTTGGACCATTAAAAATTATTATAATGGATAACCTAAGTTTGAAAATTTTACAATATCTCACATTTATCATGAGGGGAACCGTGCGGACCACCTTTCCAACTCAGGTGTTAGCGAACATCAAAGATTAGATTGGGATATGAATAATCATATCCCAATAATCCTGAGCAAACATATCCATAATGATGAGAAAGGATGGTGCATTATTGCATGCTTGGGGAATGATGAATTCATATGTACAAGTGAACGAGGGAAGACTGACCTCTTTATTCTAGCTATGAATGCATTTATGGGTGGTGTTTTTCTTACATTTCCTCTCTACGAACTAGATTTTTCTTGCCAAATCCATGGGAGGAGATAGAAATTGTGCTAATCCTATTATCTATGATAGATGGAAGAGTATTGACCCCATCTGGAGTGTCATTTCTGTGAGGGGCCTAACTGGGTACATGGAGCTTCTTCATGGAGCTTATAACCTTGCTTTGAAGGATTTTGTTGAAGGATGGAAGGAAAATGTTGTACATGTCTATGAGCTCAATATGGTGATCAATGAAGAGTTTGTCCCCCATGTTTCCAATAACCTTATTGAAGGCAGAAAGTTCTACAAAGATAAGAAATTTACAGTGGATGCCATGAATTTTTTCTTTTTTCCTGGTGAATGAGAAAAGGCCCTCATAAGCACGGATGGGGGTTTTGAAAGATGTTCTTTTCCAATGCCATGGTCATACCCAAGGATAACTTTAAGAAACCCCCTCCTAGGAAAATGTGTAAAATCCTGGCGAATCGCACATTAATTTAGGGGAAAAATTTTCTTGATGATGGCAAATTTTATTTCCAAGTTAGAAAAATAATATAAAGACGAAGGCGATTTTTTCCCTGTCCAATGAAAATTCCATAAAATCCTGGTGAATAATACATTAATGTGGGGAAAATATTTATTGTGTGAGGAAAATTTTTCTTTTGAAGTAAATACATTATAATATATGAGGCGAATGATTTTTTGTTGAAGTGAAAAAAAATATTTGTGCTGGCAAATTTTATGTGCCTTTTGAAAAAATATATATATTTTTGGCTAATCTATCGTAAATAATGGGAAAAATAAATATTTTTTTGGCGATTTTCAAAAGATGGGACTTGTCAATGCATCATGTGGGACTAATAAATTGTTTGCAGATTAAACACATGTTGGTATCCATAGGCACAAAAATTTACATTGACACACAACTTAACAGTAACATCCATCATTTTATAATGTTAAATGTCTTCTTTGAGACCGTTTGATGATCTTAGATGCATGGTTGAAGTTTAATTAATCTACACCATAACTATTATCTAATTAATGCAGCATCACGTAATGACATCATTATTTACATGTAACAAGATTAAGGTCTTACATCTGTTTAGGTGGACGGTTGATAATGTATCATAGTTGTTGTTAATAAAAGAAATGTTTTATCACTGACACTAAATCTGGCTATTTCTAATTTCACACACTCATGCTTTTAATATGAAAGATTTACAAAATTTTGAAGGACAAACGAATTAATTAGGTTAGAGAAAGAATTAAGGGCTATTTATAGATGATCTATGCTTCGTTCTTCTTCAATTCTCCTTTGGTTTGGGTCTGCCTTTGCTAGTGCTTGAAAGATTACCTTTGCTTTTGGTTTTTAGGTTGTATTAGTATAATTTCAGATATTGTGGTAGTTGTTTTTTGAAGATGGACACTGCTATCCATTTGATAAGCACATCTGCGGAGGAACAGAAGGCCTTTTTAGGCCTGGTCTCAAACCAAACCCTTGAATCAGTTTGCAAGGAGTTTGGAGCCTTCACAAATGAGGCTATGAGGATTGTTCTAGGCCATCAATTTTTAGAAAATGTCAATAGGTACCGAGTTAACACGGACATTATTGTTGGAAAGTGACATTGCAAGCAATTGTTATTTTGTCATTGATGTTGAACCTTAACTGGTGAGACTACTGTTATTTGTTTGAGTACCATATCTATTGTTCGTGAAGAAGATTTAACAAGAAGACCAAGTGAATGGTTGAGTTTAGGCAAATAAAAGGGTACTTGATTAGTTGGCACTCTAGCAAAGTAATTAGTTGTTTATCTTTCAAAGATAGTTTTTTTGGCTATTTTGTGCCGAGCAAGTTTGGCTTGTGCAGAGAGAAGTTGCTTGTGCCGAGAAAAGTTGTTTGTGCCGAGTGAAGTTGTTTGTGATGAGAAAGTTTGTTCAGTGCCGAGCACTAGTGAAATTGCTGAGTGAAAATAGTGATGTTGGCCGACTTACAGTAATTGGATTAATGATGAAATTTGAGATCTCTGGCCAACTTAGTTAATTTTATTGGGATATGTAATGTTAATTAAAGATTGATCCATGTCATTTAATGTATGGGTGACCATAATTAATGCATGGTTTCAAGATTTAATTAAATACTACTTTGGAGAAGTAAATGTAATGAAATGATGGGATGATCCGTTGGATCTGACCTAACCTTAGATCTATGATCTTGATTAAGCAGCAAAGATTTATCTGACCTAGACAGAGAGGTATATGATAACCTCAAGGGGTTATTCATTGTATGCATGTGGAAGTGGATGGATGTATGCAAGAGGTTTGCATAGTTGATTTACTATTTGGCATGACCTAGCAGTGAAGGCTGAATACATAAGCAGAGAGTTGCATGTGTGATTGCTTGAGGGATTTCCAAGCAGATCAGAAGATTGAAATGACAATGTAGGCCATCCAGTAAGTTAGCATTAGAGCTATAATTGGATCTGAATTTTCAAAGTAAGTTGTATGTATCAGATCACAATTGCTGATTAATTTCTAACCATTGTATCAGTTAAAATCCTTTAACAAGGTTGACCTAATAGTCATTTGTATAAATCCTCTAACAAGGTGACATTCAGGTAGAATGTTCTAAGTCCTCTAACAAGGCCACTCTTGACAGGGTGGTTAAATCCTCTAACCAGGTCAAACCTAACAGTGTGTTATTGTCACCTTTAATAGGGTTGGCTCCTCACACAGCTCACTTCAGAATAGTGAAATTTGGTAGCATGTTACTGGTGGTTTTTCCCATATTGGGTTTCCATGTTAAATACTTGTCAACTTGTGTGAATGCTTATGGTTTGTTTTACTGGTATGTTTCTACAAGATAATTATATTAGACAGTCAACTCCATGATTAAGTTGTTGACATATGCTACTGCTTCTGAGTAGATCTGAAATACAGAAAATTTTATTTGCTACATCTAGACCTGAGGATAACTGATTCACCCCTCCCCTCTTAGTTATTCTAAATCCATTCTAACAATTGGTATCAGAGCTTTGGTCTCCTAAAAATAGTTTGAAGGTACTTGGAGTGAAAAGATCAAGATGTATAAGAAGGAGGTTCTGAAGCTGAACAAAGATAACTTCCCTGCATGGAAGAGTTTGATGAAACTGCATCTCATTGGTATTGGAGATGATGCTAAGTGACTTATTGAAAATAAATATGTAACACCTACTACTCCTCTCATAGCTACATAACTAAGAGAAAAGAAAGAGCACAATCAAGCAATGTTGGAGATTGCATCCTCATTGAGCTATTCAGAGTTTGATGATATAAAGAGATGCATAAATGTAAAGTAGATGTGGGATAAACTAGCATCTATCTATGGAGGAGACACAAATGTGTTAAGAGCTAAATCAGAAAGTCTAAGAGGTAAGTTTGATGAGATGAAAATGCAAGAAGGTGAAAATGTTAATCAGTATTATGGTAGAGTAAAAGAAGTTGTAAATGCCATTGGAGGAGCTAATGGAACAATTGATGAAAACACTATTATGAGCAAGGTACTGAGAACTTTACTTCCTGTATATGCTATTAGAGTTTCTACAATTCAAGAACTGAGATGTACTCCTAATAATATTCTGAATCTGGAAAATTTGATAAGCAAACTCACTGCATTTGAAATGTCAAATTATGATAACTACAATCCACAATGTATTGATTCTGCTTTTAGATCACATCTGGTCCTCAATAAATATAAGAAAGGAAAGAAACATGTGAACAGTGATAGTGACACTACTGATGATGATCTTGAAGAACTTGAAGCACTTATGGCAAAAAGGTTGTCTAGAGGAAAAGGAAAATACAGAGGTAAACTTCCTATCATTTGTTTTTCATGCAATAAAGTTGGTCATATAGTTGCTAGATGTCCTGATAAGAATGAAAAAGATGAAAGAAAGGACAACAAATACAAAGAATACAAAGACAGAAACGATGACCGAGACTTCAGGAAATATAAGGATTACAAAGACAAAAGTAACAAATCTTGTTATATTGTTGAAGAAACTTCTGACAATGATACTGACAATTCTGATGACAATGATATAGAAGTTGTTTATGTTGCAATGAAAGAAGATTCTGATGATGATGAGAAAATTACAATAATTTCTTATAAAAATAAAGGAGATCGTTGGATCATTGACAATGGTTGTTCCCATCATATGACTGGTGACAAGCGTAAGTTTGAAACCCTAAACCAATGCAAAGGAGGATATGTAAAATTTGGTAATGATGCACCATGTCTTATCAAAGGTAAAGGATTGATTAACTTGACTGACAAAATTAGATGTGATAATGTATATTGGGTTGATGATCTTAATTACAATTTGCTGAGTGTTGCACAACTGAACACTTATGGTTATAAAGTTGAGTTCCATCATAGAAAAGCAAAGATCTATGACTCTACTGGAGAACTAGTTGGAAGTGGTGATCAGACTAAAGGTAACTTGTTGTATCTATATTTTTTTGAAGAAACATGTTTGTTTGCATAGTACAATGATGTTTGGTTATGGAATAAGAGGTTGTGTCATGTGAACTTTGATAACTTGGTAAGCATAAGTAAATTGAAAAGGTTAGAGGACTACCTAAGTTAAAGAAACCTGAGAATGCAATGTGCAAACAATGTCAACTAGGAAAGATGACTAAGTCTAGTTTCAAGAGTAAAACACATATTTCAGAGGAAATTCTAGAATTAGTCCATACTGATCTTTGTGGTCCAATTGGAGAAAGAAGCTAGTGTGGTGCTAGATACTTTATTCTATTTGTTGATGATTATTCAAGGATGATGACTGTAATGTTTCTCAAGGAAAAATCTGATGCATTCCAGTTATTTTAATGGTACTTAGCTAAAGTTGAAAAGGAAATAGGGAAAAGTTTGAAATGCTTAAGATCTGATAGAGGTGAAGAGTTTATTTCTAATGAGTTCAACAAGTTCTACAATGACCGAGGCATAAAGAGATAGATGTTCGCACCCAGGACACCTCCACAAAATGGTATTGCTGAGCACAGGAATAGATCTATCATGGACTGTGCAAGAACACTAATGACGGAGAAGAATGTTGCACAGAAATAATGGAAAGAAGCTGTAAGTACTGTAGTCTATACTTTAAATAGAGTACAAGTCAAGAAAGGTACAAATGCTACACTTTTATGAACTTTGGTATGGTTCTGCACCTAGTGTAAAGTACTTTAAAGTATTTGGAAGCAAATGTTTTATACTAAAGGACAAAAAAAATGGAAAAATTGATGCTAAAGGTGAAGAAGGTATATTCCTTGGTTATTCAATGAAAAGAAAAGAATACAAATGTTTGAATTCTAATACTAACAAAGTTGTGGAAAGTGCAATTGTCAGAATTGATGAGTTTGTAGAAAGGAATGAAGCTGAAAGTACACAAGAGCCTGAAAGCTATAGATCATTCATATATCTAGATGAGGGGGATTCTAATATATTACCTAAGTCTACTGCTAAGCAACAACATGCACCTACTGAGTCACAGAGTGGAGTTGCCGAGCAATAGCAGGTGATTGCCGAGCTATCTAATGGAGATGTCAAGTCTCATAATCAACTAGAACTAAACACAAATATTGAATCTGAAGTAAGACCTGAGCCTACTCTAGAAAAATACGTGAGGAGACACCACAATTATGATCAAATCATTGGATTGAAGGATTCTGCAGTAATGACATGAAGTAAGTTGAAAAATGGCACAGGTTTGTTATGTGAATTTGAGCCCAAAGCAGTGAAAGATGCTTTAGAAAATGAAGATTGGATACAGGCAATGAATGAGGAAATTGAAAAAATTGAGAAGAACAAGACTTGGACACTTGTACCTGGACCAAAGGATAAAAATGTAATTGGTACAAAGTGGGTATTCAGGAATAAACTGAATGAGCATGGAGATGTGACTAGAAACAAAGCTAGACTGGTATACAAGGGTTATGCACAGGAGGAAGGAATTGACTATGGTGAAACATTCACCCTAGTTGCAAGATTGGAAGGAGTCATAACCTTACTTGCATATGCAGCCTATAAAGGATTCAAAGTTTATCAGATGGATGTAAAGTCTACATTTCTCAATGGTATCTTGGAAGAGGAAGTATATATTAAGCAAGCTGATGGTTTTGTTGACCCAAACAAAAGGAATATGGTTTGTATATTGCACAAAGCATTATATGGACTAAAGCAAGCGCCGAGAGCATGGTATGAGAGATTGCACAATTATCTGATCAAGATTGGATTTGCAAGAACCAATGACAACAACAACCTATACTTGAAGACAGAGCAAAGAAAAGGTACCATATTAGCTGAAATTTTTGTAGATGACATCATATTTAGTGGACAAGATGTGTTATGCCAAAAATTTGCAACAGAGATGCAAACTAAATTTGAGATGTCTATGTTTGGTGAGATAAAATTCTTTGTTGGCTTACAAATTTATCAAATGAAGAATGGTATCTATATCACTCAATCTAAATATATCAAGGAGATACTAAATTTTTTTGGAATGGAAGAGTCCAAACCAGTAAGTACACCCATGGCTACTAGATAGAAGCTGACAAAAGATGATGACACAAAAGAAGTGAACCAAACACTCTACAGATCAATGATTGGAAAACTATAGTATGTTGTGCATAGTAGACTTGAAATTGCCCTAGTTGTTGGAATTGTTGCAAGGTTTTCTAGTAACCCCAAGGAAACTCACATGATGGTAGTAAAAATGATTCTAAGATATTTGAAAGGAACTAATGACTATGGTCTATACTAAAAGAAGAATGACAAGTTTTAACTTAGAGTTTACACTGACTCTAATTGGGCTAGAAATGTTGATGACAGGAAAATCACTACTAGTGGAGCATTTATTTTAGGAAAAAGATTGATCTCATGGACAAGCAAGAAATAGAACTGCACCTCATAATCTATAGCTGAAGCTGAGTATGTGGCAGCAGCAGTGTTAGAAATTAATCTTTACTTGCATTATGTAAGTAGGAGATTCCTATGGAATCCCTACACCCTTTTAGTCCTCTTGTGAGGATAATTCATTTTATGTATCTTTATTATCCCTTGATTGTATTATTTAATTGGGATAAACCAAGGTATCCCTTAGATTCCTCCTTAAGAGGAAATAACACAAGTGGCACACACTTTATGAAATGTGGCATACATAGATATGGGAGTTA
>MU225079.1:5840152-5902109 GCA_018584345.1 Thuja plicata
AATTGTAGAAATCATGAGATTATCAACCACATTCATGTTTTTGAATTTTGACATTGGAATATGATATTATGCATGATTGATGAATGATGATGAGATACAAAAACTGACAGTGTCACAGTAGACTACAGTAAAAAGTTTAATAAATACCTAGGACCCGCTACTTCTACAAAGGTTCAAGTTTCCACATTATCTCATTATTTGGATCGTCAAATTCATCGCCATCAACTTTATAGCCTCCTTGGTTCTTTGATATGTTTTCTGTACTCTGCATACCTCTGCTTAAATCAAGTTCAACACTAGCATTACCAGTACCAGTACATGAGTCAATGACAGTCATGTCATTGTCTCTGGCACTCTCACTTTGGTTTGAAATGTTGCCTAGCCCTCTTCTCTAACATTTATTCTTCCACACTTTCAGTGCCTTGTCATAAGGAAAAGTATGAACTTCATACCTGGATGTATAGATCCTCAAGCATTTTTCCAAATTATTGTCTAGTTTGTTTCTTAGCTTTGAATTTAGGAACCCCAAAGCACTAAAAACTCTCTCATCCTCCACTGACCCCAATATCATGGTCAGACATAAATCAGCAAGCTTGAAAAATTCTGATATTGAATCAATCAACATTTCTCTCTCAGCTAGATATTTCCAAAGTCTTGTTGCTGATCCATCTTCATCGGGGTTCTCCATAATATTATATTGTTCCCTCATTGCCTATGAAAAATGGCCCAATTTTTCTCTCAAATGAGATTCATCTAAAATTCCATTTAGAGTTACTCCATTTAACTCTATGGTTTTGTAAAAATGATCTATCAAATTTAGTATCTTATTTCGATAATCCTTCAAATTGTTCATACTCCAATATCGAGGAAACACTATAGACATGGATTCAAGTATTTTGACTAGAGGGAATCTTACTCTGATCTCTAAGGAAAGATCATAGGAAATGTGCTTCACAGAAGCATCTACAGACTCAATAATCTTGGTAAAGTTTTCCCTTTTAACACTTGATACTTGCTTCATGTTCTTCCTTCCTGGTTCCTCAGACTCAACCCTGGCATAGTAGTACATTGGTATCTCAACTCCGCGTACTTCTACACATAACTCCCCGTTTACACCGATCTTTAAAAATTTGTCAGGATTGTCCAAATCTGTGATTTTAAACCAGATGGAAAATTTTACATCATCACATGATCGATAGAGATTATCTAGCATCATGCATGTCAATTTACGAAGCGCAACATATTTTGCAATATACATTGCTCTTTGCTGGGCCTCTTTCATTACATTTCTCATTTCCTCTAGTAGGGGAAAAATACCTGCTAATGTTAAGAGTGTCTCTACATTAGATAACCTTCATAGCAGCTCAAGAAATTTGGGTAGCCCTGCTTCTTCACGACTTGAGTTCATTAAACCAAGCAATGATTGATATTCTGAAAACACTTGATGTGCTGGTCCATCCAAAGAGATCCATCTAGTAACATTATCCTTTAGGAGCTTGTTCCCATTGGTTAGTCCTTCAGCAAAGTGTTGAAATTCCCTCAATCATTTCATACTTTGACAGAAGTATTGGTAGATCTCTTTGATTAAAACTTAAATATTTTGTACTTGAACATTCTTGCTAACAACTCCAAAAGCTACATTCATTCTGTGGGCCATGTAGTGAATGGGAGTAACATAGGGCACACAAGAAGATTGTATCTTTGTGAAAAGACCACCCCTGTTGCCTTGCATTACTGAAGTTCCATCTGCTCCAACACACACCAACTTATTGGCAATTGTCATGTCATTTATACCTCCATATTCAATTAGAGATCTCTTTACTAGTTCAAATAGATTTTTAGCTATCGCATTATCCTTCATTTTAGCAATAGTTAGTAGATGAGGTTGGCGGAAAAAATTGTGTACAGTATAAACATGCATGCATACCCATGAAGTATTATCTACTACTATAACCTCATCTAAAGACAATGCAATAAAATTTGACTATTTAATTTTTTTCTTTAGATCCTCTTTTTCAACATCAGCAAGACAACTTGCCCATTCCCATCCACTATTTACTGACCAATGACTGTTAGGATAGTTAGGAACTTTCAGAAAGTGTAATAAAGCACTCAATGATGGGTAGTCTGTCATAGGATTCCCTCTGCTCAATATATTAAAAACAACACTTAACTAAACAACTTTTCCCATTAGTTCTACTTCCAATGCTTTTCCAAAATAAGCTACAATAGAGCCTTTAACTTGAGAAGGCTTCGTATGTATATTCAGCTGAAATTCATATAATTCTACATTCCTAACATGCAGAGATTCATCCTTTGTTTTCCATCTTATCACTAATTTTTCAACTCCATCTATGGTTTTGTTTTCGTAAACTTTACCCATATGCTTCTCTATGGTGTCTATTTTTAACTGCAACCTCTTTTCCTTCTTATTTATCTTGGTGCAAATCTTACATCTACATTCTACTAGAGGTTGACCTTCAATTGGATTGTCCACTGGTTCAATGAATGGATAATTTGACACCCATTCTATTTGAAAATCCCTTGACAACTCCCACTTTCGATCATTTTTTGAATTGTTTTTTCTTTTCTTTTTCCCTGCACCACCATCATCTCTGACATTCTCAATCTCATCCAAGTCGATTATATCATTATGGCTACTCTGGGTATTTAACTAAAAATCCTCTTCAAGTTCATTGTGATCTAAGATATCAAGTTCGCCTACCTCTTCAATATGTCATGTAGTTTCAAGTTGTGAATCTTCAAAATCTACTTGTGATGAAGTAACTTCCCGATTTTGGACAGATACATTTCCAACACCATGACCAAAGTACGATGATAAGGTTCTGCATTTTTCTGGCCTCTCTTGGCTTTCCCCAGTTGCAGGAGCCTTACCCTTATTCTTGTTTGACATTTCCATTCTCCAATGACTTCCACTGCAAAAAAAAAAAATATTAATTTTTTGAAGAAGTGACAATAGACTATAATATATATAAATATGATTATGGATATATTGGCCCTAAAATCATGTCTGAGGTCTCCCTGTCACCAGTGTTCCCTAATTGGTTACCAGTTACCACTAAATAGTAATGAACTCAAAATTACAGAGTCACAGAATAAGTATCACTTGCCTTTGCCTCAAATTAAATTGCAGTCACTACTCGCCAATGCAGTATGCAGTTGCACTCAACAGTCTGAAACTTTGCTATCGATCAAATTTTTTTATACTATCCTTATTTTCTAAATTCAGCGGGAGGTATTAGGTCAAGGTATACAAATTTGGTGAAGCCCACGTAATTTTAACATGTCTTGCATTATTTGCGAGGCGATTATGGGTTGTCCAATACGAAGGAATGATTAATAAAGTTGGCAAATTTGGGTCGGGTTAAGACACGCGTCCGCAAAATTCCAGGCGAATTTGGGGTGGCCTATAAATATAAATATATAAAACTATTGGTGAATATAGGCCGTCCATTTGAGTTGCGTATAAATTATAGGTGAATTTTCAAAATTTATAGGGACCAAAAATTAGATTCCATTGGCGATGATGTGTAAGAAAAGTAGAAAATTAAATAAAGCGATGGGCGATGGGCCTGGGCATTGGTCCCAATATTAATAATTGTCAGGCGATAGGGTCAACCTAATATATGAAAAAAAAATCACCAATTCCCCGCTCGCTGACATGCAACATTCGCCAATTGGTGAATAATTACCACTAAAGTTTTCACTGTTCATACGTCACTGAGGTAATTATGTGTTACCTCACTTTAGATAGGAAGTTTGGTAGTATTTTTAGCTACCATTTTTCGATCTTGAATCATTTCTATCATGAAAAGGTTATTTCTATTATGTTCTATTTGGTTTCTTTTCTTAGCCATAGTGTTGTAGCACATAAGAAAAAACCCTCCTCTCCAATCATTCATGAGGGTCTTTTTTGTTGATTATGGAACATGCTAAAGCCCTCCATGTGGAGAAATTTTCCCCTCATAAAACTGTTATTGAGTTTAAGAAAAATGTGAGGGTTCACCAAGGGGACACATATTTTGATCACCCAAATGTTGATTCAAATGGAGATGAAGCTTTCCATATTTATAAGGGAAAAGGTAAGCAAAAAATTGGTATTTATACACCTTCCCCCTCTTAGAATAAGAGAGTGTTGTCCGTGGAGGATAAGGACTCTGATTACCATCCCTCCATTGAGGTTATCCCTGACTCTTTGGACAACAAAAATAAAAATAGAAACAAGGCCATTTCCAGTGATACAAAATAGAAAAGAAAGGTCAAAATCACTAAGAATTCTCTAAAGAATTTAAAAAAATCCTCCCACTCAAATCCTATGTCACCTCCAAAATAGAGGTCCCTTGCTCTTTAGGATGTCAAGGATGATGATAAGGGAATGAATTCCCTATTTTATAGAACTATGTTGATATTTAGAAAGGGAATGAAGTGACTACTCCTACATGGATCTGTGTAAGGACACTCCACTGGAAAAGGGTTCTTCCATTTTGGATTATTTTTCTATCAATACTTTGGTAAACAATTTGTTGCATAATTAGGATGCTATTTTTCATTGGATTATTACAAAGATTAATAATCTAAAGAACAAATCTCCCTCTGTTCAGAAACTATATGATATTATTGCAAACACCCACACTTTGGCCAAATGTATCAACAATCTCAAGCATGACCATGAAGAGAAAATTTGTAAGCTGGAAGATAACATTAAGGCATCTCAGGACAAGTTTAATAGGATTTTTTCTATCAGTAAAGACACCATGAAGGTCTGAGAAAACTCAATGAAAAATATGTTGTTGTTCACAACCTTCCAAAGGAGGATTCACACGTAAAGAAGAGGAAAAGAGACATGGTAGAAGAAAAGGATTTTGAGGTCGAGATATGGATCACCTCTACTATGTTTGGTTCTACTACCAGGATGAGAAGCAAGAACAAGGGTTTGACCCCTTTAGACAACATAGTCAAGAAAGTGATGTGCATTAATGAGGACATCACTAGGAAAAATGATACTTTAGTTAAGGTGTTATAGGTTAGTTTGGGATTTGTTTTCCCCTCTATTTTTATTCCTTCTAGCATCTAGTTCCTATCTATTTGGTATATGTTTTATCTTTTGAACATGAAGTTTGTTTTTGATGTATAACTTAGTTTTCTAGTCACTGTAAAACTAGTTTTCCCCTAATCAAAAACTCGCAATGAAACATTGTGTAAGATTGCATTCATAGTTGGAAAAGAAAAAATATATTATTTAAAAATTTGAGAGAGATTATTTTAGACAAATCCCATATGTATCTATAGGTATATAACAAAAAATGTTATCCTTATAAAATCCTGAGAATCACTTTGTCACAATTTGTTAGTTTTTTTAATCTTAGGTCTCTCAAGAGACTTCACTAGAAGTATACAATATAGATGGATTAGAATATTTGTTGAATGAAATAGATTGTCACTTAGAAGTTTCTCACCCACCCAATATGTTGTAATAGTCACCTTGTCCTTATTAAGTGTAAAATAAAAATATTTCCTATTGCCAGATTTGTATTCTTCTCAAGTTATGCATTTTAGAGGACTACAATTATTATTGACACATTTAAATGATTATTAGTTTTAAAAAGAGAGTTTATTATAGAAGGACCCAAAATCTAGCTAAAGATCTAGAATACAATTTGTAGGCCTGCGAAGTCTAAGAGACACTTCATCATAGTTTTATAATTCTTTTCTGTTAGGTCCCTTAATAGACTTTGTTGAATGTATGTAGCCTGGATGGCTATAGACACTTGGAGAATGAAATAGGACTTACCCTATCATTCAATTTATAAGCCCATTGTATTGACATAGTTTAATTGGCCCCATGAGGCACAGATAAAAAAATTCCTATTGACACATTTATAGTACAAAAAATGATCTATTTTGCTATACTATATTTGTTGTTGGCTTGGTCAACAATCACGATTCAGAAAAGAGAGTATATTATAGATGGATCCCACATCTAATTATACATCTATACATAGAATATTTATTCATTCCATGAGGTTAAAGAATAGCTTTATGATAGTTTGACATTTTTTTCTCTTAGGTCTCTTAAGAGACTTTGTTAGATGCATGCAACCTAAACAAATAGGAAAATTTGGGGGAAAAAATTGCCCCCCACATTTAAATACTTCACACAAAATTTAGCATAGTTTGTGTACTATCGAAAATTGTATGCCTATGCAACTTATTGCTTATCTAGGACCTCTTTTAGCATGTACAACCTTCCACAATTGTTTATGTTCATCCTAACTTTTTCTACATATAATTTTAACACTTTCTCTCCAATTAGGACCACAAGTCCCAATTTGGTATTGTATCTGAGGGAATGGGTTGAATTGTTAACCCTGTTGCCCAATATTTGTACCCAAATAGAAATTGTATAACAATTACTTTTTTATCTAGGATTTTAAACCCACATTATCTTCCTTCAATTTTTCACCCAAAAATGGCTAAGGGATGTATAAAAGTAAGCTACCCTCCCTCATTTTGACATCCACAATAGATCATCTCAACTCAATTAGATCTCCCAACTACAACTTCACATTTGAACTCTTCAAGAGAAAGTTTACAACCATTCAAGGCATCTCATCCTACTATATTCTTCACTTCAGTTCTTCAACAATATTCATGCAAGAATTTCTTTGATAATTTTATTGTAAGTTTTTTTGGAGTTGTCCCATTTTATTAGCACTTTTGATAACATTTGAAGAGAATTTTCATCATCAAGGTATACTAAATTGATAATTTTCAGATCTAGCCTCTACTATATGTATAGAAGAAAATATATATGGTTATAGGAAAATGTGGGATATAAAATGTGACATAAGAAATAGAATGTGTATTTGAAATGTAGGGGGTATATAAGAGGTTCCCCTTTTATCCTTAGATACACAAATGAAAGATCCAAATTAATTAACCCCAAAGGAAGGATCAATGCATAAATGAATCAACCATTTGGAAATAAGCGGAAAGAGGAAGATCTTAAATTCCAGTTTATAGAAAAGAATGTGTGATAGATTTAGAAAGATTAAGAACTTTAATTGAAATGGATAGGAGGAAAATACTAACCTTCAAATGTTATAGATCTGAAGAATGCTGTTTTGGGGGGTCTACACTTAGTTTCTGGAAAATCTGAGACCGGATCTAGAATAGAAATGTAGAAATGAATAAAACCCAGAAATCTTTTTCTATTCTAACACATTTCCAATTTTGACCCTCAAGTCAATGTCACCATTGACCCAGAATTTCTAATTTTGACCTAGGGCAGAATTGACCTAAAAATTCTCCGATTGAAAATTTGTTTTCGAATCTTGAAAGTTTGCTGAAAAGGGTATCCAAATCTGCACTTCGATCTGCTGTTCCAAACCAGTACCTGCAAGAAAAATGGATTTGTTTGTTTGGGGGGAGGGGTTTGCCTTAGTCAAACCTTGATTTAGGAATTAACCTTGAAATCAATAATTGAAATAAATAATGCTAGAAAGTAGTAGAAATAGATCTAATAATGAAGCTATGATATTCAATAGATATGCAAATGTATTTTGAATGTAAATAAGTATGCAAATATGAAAGCTTGGACTCAATATTACAAACCATAAACCTCCATGATTGTATGCTTGTAATCCACCTTAAAGAGAGAATGAATGAGTCTTGAGGATGCACAAAGGATATTGAAGGAAGATCAAACCTCCATGATGGATAGATCTAGAGCTTGAATGATGAATCTTGAATGCTTGAACCAAATCCATTTAAAGGCTTTAAATCTTGAATCCTTGACCTTGAATGGAGAACTTGAATGCTTGGGAAGAAGACTTAAACACTTTAAAGGCTTGAAAACATGTAGAAAAATGGATGCTTGAAATTTTTGCTTCTTTATCACCTTTGTATTTAGAGCTCGTTTTTTTTATCACCTAGACTTCACTTAGAGAAAATGAGAGGAGAAGGCTTCCTTATATATGAAACTAGGGAACAATCTTCTAGAGAGGCCTACATAGGAGAATTAAACTCCAATTAGACCTATACCCCTAGAAGAGGATGTATATTAAATATAATTTAAGAATCATCACTTCAGAACCTGAAATAGTCAGCCCGAAAGTGGGAAATGAACTTTTAATGACCTCTGACAGCCGACAAACTTTCAAACTTGAAAGGGGGACCTGGGTCAAAGTCGAGGTCAAATTTGAGCTAGGTCAAGGTCAAGGTCAACCTTGACCTAGGTCAAGGTCAAGGTCAACATTGACCCAGGGGGTTAGAATCCCTGGAAAATATTCTAGATGGGATGGATGGTTCCCAAAGAGGCCCAATCAGGGTCCTAAACAGGCACATAAGTAGGAGAGGGTGCATAAATGAGGTGACAATATGATGATGGATAAAAACACCCCCTAAGGAGGGATAAACATTCTTGACATGGAAGTGATTCCATTTTAAGATGATACATTAAGCGCCCACTTTAGCGGGAGTATGGAAATCAAACATACGGTAAAGTTAGAAGAAAGACTCTGGTGGATCACAACGAGGTAGAGCATCACTTAGTCAAGGAAATGAGACTCTAGACCAAGGAGTCTAATTCAACATACATGCATAAAGATATGAAAGTAAAGAGAAATTAATCATAGAAAACATACGTGACTACATAAGCAAGGCAAGAGCAACACTATAGATAACATAGCTTCATGATCTAATCCTACTAGCATGAAAGAGAAAGAGAGGAAAGATAAAGTGATTACCTCACCTAGTAATATGCCCACTATAATATGAATCACCAAGGAGGGAGAGCCCAACAGGTTCACCCATAAACTGTGCTTCGTAATTGTAATGCGTCTTCTGACAGCTTTTGGAATATCCATAGATCCACATTCTTGTATCACTATGGAATATAAAATGCATGTCTTTTCAGGATTTAGCATATTGTAAAATTTGTATCTATTCATGGTTTAGCAACTTATGTGCATTACCTTCCGAGGATTTACCAAAAAATAAAAATAAAAATGTGTGTCTCTTCAGGATTTAGCAACTTATGTTCGTTACCTTCCAAGGATTTAGCATGTTGTAAAATGTAAACTAATGTAAACTATAGTATAAGGGAGACCCTATATATTCCCCATTCCTTATCATGACTACCCATTAGGTAGGATAAGGAAGAGAAAGAGGATACCTTCTTCACACGATAAGGAGATATCTAGTTTAATAAATATACACTATGTCCTTAGCAAAGAGTATTGACCCTTACCTCTAAGAGCATAGATAATCGTGAAATGGATATGTCACATATGGAAAAAGGATACTCAAAGAGGAAGAGATCTTATTAGCAAGACCCCCACCATAGAGGAGTGCTTAGGATAAATTTTCATCTTCTAAAGAAAAGAGGGACCAAAGATTCGATCATCAAGCCCACTGTGATCAAGAGGAAGAGGAATCTCAGAATGAAGGACTCAAACTCTAACCCAAAGCAAGGGAAAGAGTTTATAAAAAACATAATTTAAAAAATAAAGAAGAGGTGATGACCTAGGCCTATCACCTCTCATATAAGAGGGTATCCATAGCTCAAAACATAAATCTTTATAAGGAAATAATGTTGTAGAATAAAAAAATGCTACAAAGCTAAGGAAAGTATATCCTTAGATAGAGGAACAAGGAAAAAACCTTTCTCCATAGGGATGAAAGAAAGGGATATACCAAGTTATATCAAGATATGTTATAGAAAAGAGATATCTTTACAAAAAAAATGTCCTAGAAAAGATATCATGAATGATTATGAGCGAAGGAAGTATGTATCATAATAGAAAATTATAAGGATATAATATAGAAAGAATAACCAATTAAACTCAAAACAAAATACATGCTAAGAGCATAATGGATCCTAGAAGATTGGAAGGAAATACCTCTTTCCCCATAGTGAAGAGATAAGAGGAAAAATACGATCTAACTTATAGAAGAATGAGGGGAATGCCCTATATCAAAATTATGAAGAAATTGTAATACTGCAAGGGAATGAGATATAACTCCTAAAGCAGCTCTTTCTCTAACATATAATTTGAAATGCACATAATCAACAAGTAAATATGTATTACTATAATAAAAAGGACATCTGTATTTAGAGAGAGCATTTTCCGATATGGGTTTAAAGATTTCTTTCTTATAATTCATTAACTAGACATACACTTTCTTAGCCACATCTTGAGGAGTATCAGGGTGATCTAAGGAAGGTGTTGGAAGAAGAACATGAAGAGGAGGATGATGGTTAAGATCAACCACCTTGATTGGAGGAGGCAGAAAGCCTATACCATGCATGTCTTGTTTAGGGGATCAATGAATTGGGTTTTTAATGCCATGTTCATTAACACCAAGCCCTAAACCGTTATATCCTTGTTTATCCACCATAGTATATCTGGTAGTGTACATATCTTGCAAAGCTTCTACATGAGGTGATTGGTTATGGTGTTCATGATAAAATGTTGTGTATGGTGGAATGATAGGTTTAGAAAAGGTTTCTTTGTTTTTCCCTTTAATATCATCATGGATCAGATAAGAAAGGGAAGGTAAATGAAAGAATTCTTGAGCATCGGTATCATGAACCCTAGCTTGAGCACCATCATAAGTGTGGGAAGAACTAGGGATTGAAGATGGAGAAATAGGAATAGGATTATTAGGAATTGGAATAGGCATGATAGGATTAGGATTAGGAGGATTAGGAACTAGATTAGGAATGATAGGATTAGGATTAGGAAAATTAGTAGATGGGGTATCATCTACCCAATTCTTCACATAATCCAAAAGAGAAATAAATACAGTACACAAATCCTTGATGGAAGTTTTGAAAGTAGGAAGACTAGCATTAGTTAATCTCAAGATAGCATAAGCAAGTGAAACAAGAAGATTAAAAAACATGATGAAATGGATGATACTTTCATATACATCATAAGTACTATAAAGAGATGCTAAAAGAAGCATAATGAGAAAAATAACCATACCCCAAAGCATCTTAAATATCTTCATAGTGAATGAAATGCAAGAAATGTTTTTATATTTTTAGGAGTATGTAGAATTTTTTGTTTTAAAATGCAAGAGCATAAGAGAAAATTAATTTAATATGCATGCAAGATCTAACACAAGATGCAAATCTAACACCAAAAAGAAAGAATTGTCTATCGTGGGTTCACCAAATTGTATGGAAGAAAATATATATGGTTATAGGAAAATGTGGGATATAAAATGTGACATAAGAAATGGAATGTGTATTTTAAATGTAGGGGGTAGATAAGAGGTTCCCCTTTTATCCTTAGATACACAAATGAAGGATCCAAATTGATTAACCCCAAAGGAAGGATCAATGCATAAATAAATCAACCATTTGGAAATAAGTGGAAAGAGGAAGTTCTTAAATTCCCATTTATAGAAAAGAATGTGAGATAGATTTAGAAACATTAAGAACTTTAATTGAAATGTATAGGAGAAAAATACTAACCTTGAAATGTTATAGATCTGAAGAATGCTGTTTTTGGGGATCTACAATCAGTTTTTGGAAAATCTGAGATCAGATCTGGAACAAAAACACAGAAATGAACAAAACCTAGAAATATTTTGTTGTTCTGATACAGTTCCGATTTTGACCCTGAAGTCAATGTCACCATTGACCCAAAATTTCTGATTCTGAACTAGGGAAGAATCGACCTAAAAAGTCTCCGACTGAAAATATGTTTCCGGATCCCAAAATTTTTTCGAAAAGGGAATCCAAATCTGCACTCTGACCCACTGTTCAAACCCCGATTCAGGAATTAACCTTGAAATAAATAATTAAAATAAAGAATTCTAGCAAGTAGTAGAAATAGATCTAATAATGAAGCTATGACATTCAATAGATATGCAAATGTATTTTGAATGTGTTAGTCGAACTCTTGATCTTTGTCCTTATGTTCAATTTTTAGAGTCGCCATGTTATTTTTGTGAATCTCAAAGCTACTTAAGTCCTCATGTTCAAATTCTTAGCGAAAGGGTCCCCCCTGTGGTTTGTATGTGTTTGTGAAAAAAGGAAAATCATTTGCTAACATGTTTCTTGAATAGGATTGAACAAGGTTGAACTAGTTTGAACAGCCTTGAACAACCTTGAACTTGGTTCAAGAGTGTTCAAGAGTGTTCAAGCTCATTCATGTTTTTATGAAGTGGTGGCAGGTGAATAGCATTATCGCTAAAATAGTGTCTCATGATCATGATCTTCAGAGTCTTTGATTAATTGAGGCTGGGAATCAGTATTGGTGTATGGGACTTCTAGTTTGAAGATGAAGGTGGGATATAAAAAAGAAGGGGAACAGACTTGAACAGTGGTGAACACATAAGAACACCCTTGAACTTGGTTCATTCGTGTTCAAGAGTGTTCAATGATTTTAAAAAGAAGTGACATGTGGAAAAAGTAAAGGACTACCGTGGTCATTTCAATTGTGGTCCCCACTCAGAAAAGGCTTTTAATGAAGGAAGGTGTTGGTGGTGGTTAGACGTGTCTGAGCTGTCAAATTAATGAGGAATTCATGTAGCATAAAAGTTTGTGCAAGTGGCATTAAATGATTGCATGTGTGAATGGTCACTTCATTCTATGAGCTTTTATTGCCTTTATGATGGGCAATTAATTACCAAATCCATGGTATTTCTTATTAAAACCCTTCTTAGCATACATAATTTTTTTGAAATACTGTCGCTGTCTATATGCGTGAAGATTGAAGGTAAGGGTTTTTGGAGCTCCAATTGTAGAATTTTTCCACAGTGATTAAGGTAAGTCAGGCTACCATTTCTACAGTGTTTAAATTTAATAGCTTGTGAAATTTACGGGAGTTTCTATACAACAATTCTCAGTCTATTCTTGCAAGAATGAAGTCTGCATTCCATTTGTTCGGAAGTGTGTCTAGTTTGGTATGTTAAAATCCTGTTGTAACAGACAAAGATTTAGAGGGATATGATGTAGAAGGAATTGCTGACAGGCTCACTGTGTTTGTTGAAGAAAGTGTCCCTTCTCTTGAAATTAAAAGTATTGGGTTGTGCATAGCCGCTTGCTTTCCTCCTACAGTGGTGTGTCTTGAACTTGTCCATGAGTGTATCCGACACTATGACCAGCGAACCGAATCAATTCTCAAAAGAAATGGTGAGGTATTAATGGCTGTGAATAGAGGGATTGTCACTTCAACTTTCCAAATCCAAGAGAGAACTTTTTCCACCTTCTCTCCTACACAATCCCTTGTTAAGTTCAAACTAAATGCTGATGTAAACTGTACCGCAATAGCCAAGCACTGGTTAATAAATGCCCAAAGGGGAGGTTCCTGCTTACCCAAAAAGATTAACAGAAGTCATGTGCATCCATAAATTAGTGATATCATGGTGATGTTACATAGAGTCAGAGGGTCACCTGAGGCATTCTTATTTTCAGATTGGTTGTTTTTCTATGTAGAAATTGTTTTAGAGGGAAAACACAAGTTGGATTGGGCTGAATTAATTGTAAAATCTATGAGAGAACAAATAAATAATTCCAAACTCACTAGATTTAGTTTTTTCATGTCTTCTTATCTGATGTACTATCTAGCATGTAGTAGGATATGGGATGGTATGATTCATGAGCCTTGGATAGATGGAATGTGTGTTTTTGAGTATTTTCCTACTCTTCGCAAAGATAATGTGATTCAGAATGACAGAAGGGTACATGATACCTTTATGGGTAAGATTTTTTTGAGATGTCTGGGGATTCAGCCAGGAGGATGAGTTCAGAAGCTCAGCAATTTGTGACAAGATTTGGGAGTTTTTATATTCAGTTCACCAGGTTCTCTTATATTAGAATTGGTGGTTTTGAAGATGCCCCTACAAAATTACCTAGATATGCCTTTGATTGTTTCATCCTTGCAGAAGTCTGTAGATAGCTTGCTATTGTGCTTAAACATTTTATTCCTACAGAAGGATGGGAGAAAATAAAGAATATGAAACTGAAGCTAATCAGATTAAAAATGCTGCCCTGACCGAGTTAAAAGTGATTAATTTCACTTATACCTACCCATCTATTTTTGGTGAGAAAGAATTAAAGGGCGCTCTGGATGCTTTCGACTTGACAATAAAGACTATCAGGGAAAAGATTAATCCTAAAGCCTCTGACTTAACTCAAATAGAAAGGATTGAATGTATGCTATATCTATGTGTGGATTAGTTTTCCAATGTCATTGTAAAGGTGAAGAAATTGAGGTGGACCAAAGACGCTTCTATGGCTCGGATAGTAAATTCTAAGAACCCGCATATGTCGCTCGTGAAAGAGCTGGTTCAAGCATATAAAGAATGGAAACCTACTCAATCAGTTACCGATGAAGAAGGGAGTCCAACGGAGAGCGAGGATTGTGCTATGGATAAGGAGCCGGATTTGGTTATTTAGTTTTACTAGATTAACATGCAAACTTTAAAGGATGTGTGTCCTCTTTCTGATAGTTTAGTTATTTAACTGATTGCCCGAGAGGTCATGTTTTTTGGGAGACCTCTCCGTGCTGTGATACTATTTATTTTAGCTGCTGAAACTTTTAAAGGGTTTGAAAAACTTATGGCTAATAGATAATAGATTTTGATAGTAACAAATTGGATTATTGAAGGCTATGAAAAGAACAGATTTTAGGCAATTATCTTTGTAGTGATTTCTGAAATATATTACAGTAAGGTTATTGAATCTGTGTTATTTGAAAACCAAAGCAAAGTGTCCTGTGTTGACATATTGTTTTATATATATATATATATATATATATATATATATGTATGTATGTATGTATGTATGTATGTATGTATGTATGTATGTATGTTGGTTCATAATATCTGAATTCTAGATTTTGTCTACTTTCTATTATCTTTGGCTGAGAAGTTTTTTGTATTTCATGAGATGTAATTGTGGAAGTAATTGTGTTTTCTTCCTACACATTATTCAATTTTATTTCCTTCACATTTTCTTAGTAGCATATCATCAAAGAATGATAATGCAGCCTTTATAAGCTTTCAGGTTAAAAGCTAACCGATTGAACTATTATCTCATTTCATTGAATATCATATTAGGGAGCTGTACCTATTATAAAATTTAGAGGGAAGTGATCATAAAAGATACTTACCCAAGTGTTAGAGATAGTTTTTCTTTTAAGGGTGATAGAGTAAACTTAATAGGATTTTTGTAGAAAGACAAATCTGTTCACTAACAGGTTTTTGGTGACTCTACTAGGGAGCACTTAGAGTGCAGACCTATTTTTAAATGCTTTCTTTTATGAACAAGATATGGTCCTACCAATTGTGGTGATACAAAACTTGGAGGAGCAACCTCCTGTTATTCAACCAGATCTTAACTTCCAAAATACCCAAGAGGACATAATCTCTGATTTGAGCACTGTTGCTTGGAATTTAAAAACCAATCGCCCAAGAGGCACAAATTATTTACAGAGTTGCTCAGAGGAAATAAAAGAATATAATACTATATTCTTGACCATATACTAGGGCTCAGAGAAAGGAGGCTATCTTTGATGCTTTTTATGAGAGTTTTCAAAATCTTCATTTTTTGACCCCTTCCATTTTAAAACCCAAAGCCAAGAGTAGACCTTCTTCCCCTCCTAAAGTTGCTTCCAAGTCTTCCCCTTCCTCTAGCATCTGGCAAGCTTTAACTTTTTCTGGTATTCAAGCACCACCATAAGTAACAATCTTTCCAAGTGCGGTTATGGCTCAGCCATGGGGTACAGCAGTTGGTCCTTTAAATTTAGGAGCTCATCATCCTCTCCCTAAGGGTATTAAAGAAGTCTTGCCTAAATTTTCTGGAGATGGAAAAGTCTCAGTAGACAAGCACTTGAATGCATTCAATGTGGCTACTTCCATTTTTGCAGTGCAACATGAAGATGTAGTAGTCAGGATCTTTGCTCAATCCCTCTTAGAAGGAGCTGCAAAATGGTTTGGCCATTTTCCAGCCGGGTCTATTACAAATTGGAAAACCATGAAGACTGCATTTGAAGGACAGTTTAAAGGGGCTGATGATGAACATTCCTTGCCAGCACAATTAACACAAATGAAGAAAGAGATTCATGAGCCAATGAGAGACTATGTGGATAGATATAACAAAGTTATCCATAGAATTCCTGCTGCTAAAAGATCGACCCCAAAAAACCAACAATGTTTCTTTGTAAACTCTATGCCCCCGGACATAGGTTTTCACTTAAGAAGGAGTAGGCTAGCTGATTTAGCTATTGCCCAAGGATAGGCCACTGAGTTAGAAGATGATCTTATTATAGCCAAGAAATGGAGAAAAGATGTACAGTCTTCTCACTCTCAACCTTCTACTTCAGCTCCTACATATCCAGTTGTTCAAAGACTCATGAATGATGTAATTTCCTTGAAAAAGTAGTTACCAAAACAAGGGTCTTCATTTCCTTCCCCTTATCAAGATATCAGTCAAAAGAAGCCTAATTAATGGCACAAAAAAACCCCTTTGCTGCCTTCTAATCAACCAAGATTGTCCCTGGAAGCTTCACCAAAAGAGGCTATCATGTGTTCTTTTCACCTGACAGCAGATCATGATGGTAATTCTTGCTCGGATATGCAGAGACATGTACAAATGGAAGCCACCAAAGATGTGTTAGGAGAATGTACCATAGAAGAGCTCCCTCAAGACAAACCTAGTGACTCTGGCTCATACTTTTTAGAATACAAATCTGACTCAGAAAGAGGAGATTTTCTGGTCACCCTTGGGGATCTCGCTTGTGCCATGCTCACTCAAAATCAAAAGTCTTTGAAGAAAAATCCAACATCATCTAGTTCTTTCCACAAGACTCGAGATACTATAAGTAATTCTTCTTCTCCTAGTCCTTGGACTCCTAATGTTAAGGTTGTGCAAAAAGATTCTAGCATGCTCTCTTTTGATATTGTAGAATTTTGGAAGTCTTCTGCTATCCAAACCTCTCCTGCAGAATATCTGAGATTAAATCCATAAGAAATAGATAAGTTGGTCAAGTACGTCAAAGGTGACCTTCCAAATTCATCTCAATCTAACCAATGCACTTTTGATCAAATTGATGACCTAGTTGATGTTCCCACAGTTGTTTCACCATTTCTTATGAATCAGAGTGACACTGTTGTCACTCCTACCTCAGAATTGAAATGGGAATTTGATGAAACCAGGAAGCCTAACCCCTTCCATATTTCTCTACTCCTTAACAACCTTAAACTGAGTAATTGCATTATAGACTTAGGTGCCTCTAATAACATTATGCCTTCATCTGTTGCCAAAGCTTTAGGTTTAGCCATGACTAAAAATTTTGGGAGGTTCTATTCTATGGACGGGAAATAGGTGCCCTTAATAGGTCAAGTTAAAGATACTCAAGCTGTTTTAGCCGCTTATCTTGATAAGAGACTCAAGTTAACCATTTTAGTAGAAGATATACCTACAAGCTATGGTATGCTCTTGATTAGGACTTTCTATAGAGACATGGGCAAGGAAATAAAGATGGATTGGTCAGAAGCCGTTATCCCTATTGGAAAGAAAAAGGTCAAACTAGAACCTGAAGCTAAAAATAAATACGTTGTAATTCCATCTGATGATCCTAAGGCACAAATCCTATTCCAAGACTGTGAGTTTGGTAATTACATGATTTTCTCAGATGAAGCTCCTCCTATTTGTGAAGACTTTGGTGAAAAGGAGAAAATTTGGTTGATGGAGTTTGATGGTAGTTGTGCTACTGCAGGTTCGGGGGCTGGTGTAATTTTTAAAGGGTCGAATGATCAATATATCCCTTTCTCTTTCAAATTAGATTTTAAAAATACTAATAATACTACCAAATATGAGGCTCTATTATTAGGGTTGAGAGAGGCAAAGTCATTGGGAATCAAGGCACTTGTTGTGAAAGGTGATGCTGAACTTATTGTTACACAAGTGAAGGGTCAATTTACAGTAAAAAATGAGCACCTGAAACATTACAGAAATTTAGTGTGGGACAAATTTGATTCTTTTGAATATTTTTCCATAGAAGCCATTCCTAGGAGTCTCAATACAAGGGCTGACTCCCTAGCTGTATCAGCGTCTCTACTACTCCCCCACCCAAACTTTAAAAATAGAGACATATAGGGTTGAGATGATATATAGACTGGCTGTCCCGGATAACATTGAACATCTCCAAGTTTTTGAAGATGATGCCTGGATTAAGGATTTCATGGCATGTATAGAAGTTTTCTCATCCACATACTTTGAAGGAATGAATGAAGACAGTGAAAGGTCTAATCTTGAATTCTTACTAGAAGAAGAAGTTGTCCAGTTGAAGAGCAACAAAATTCCCAAAGGTTTGGTTTCCTTAGAGAACTTGATTTCTCGAAAAGATGATTGTTTCATTTCAAGAAAAAACTCTCAGTCAGATGTGCTAAAAGAATATTACAAGGTGAATATTGGCACTACAACTAAACCTAGGTGGATATCTATAGGTAAGACTTTGTCTGTTCAAGAGAAGAAAAAACTTTAGATCTTGTTAACAGCCTACACTGATGTTTTTGCTTGGGATTATAGTGACCTTAAAGATTTTTAGAAAGGGAAATTTAGCCATCATATTCCTCTTAAACATGAATCAAAGCCTTTTAGACAAAAGCTTCGTAGTTACAATCCTAAAGTTTCTAAAGTGATTCTAAAGGAAGTTGACAAAATGCTAAAAGCCAGAATCATCTACCCTATTCATCACTCAACTTGGATTGCAAATATTGTCCCCGTTAGAAAAAAGAATGGTGAAATAAGGATCTGTGTGGATTTCTAAAATTCAAATCAGGCCAGTTTAAAAGATAATTATGCCCTGCCCAAAATGGAACATGTTTTACAGGCGGTTGCCGGATCAAAAATGATGTCTCTACTTGATGGGTTTTCTGGATATAATCAGGTGAGTGTGTCTGATGAAGATAAATAGAAGAATTCTTTTACCATGCCATGGGGAAAATTTTCCTATAATAGAATGCCCTTTGGTCTGATTAATGCAGGGAAAACTTTCCAAAGGGAAATGGATTCTTCCTTTGCTGATTTAAAAAATAGAATTATAGTAATTTACCTTGATGATTTGATTGTGTACTCCAAAAGAAGGAAACATCATGTCTGAGATCTCAAATCAGTCCTACAGAGGTGTAGAGACCATGGCATATCTCTTAATCCTAAAAAATTAGTTTTTGGTGTGACTGAGGGAAAGTTGTTGGGGCATATTGTATCCAAAGAAGGGATTAGGATCGATCCTGAAAGAGTAAAGGCAATTCAGAAAATCAGTCTACCTTCAACTAGAACAAGAGTCAAATATTTCTTCAGCCAGATTAACTTCTTGAGTGCGTTTTGTCCCAGATTATTTTGAGTTAACAAGGAACATAGTGGGAATGATGAGTACAAAACATCCCTTTAAATGGACAGAAGAAGGTAGAAAAGCTTTTGGAGCAATCAAAATAGCTGTAGTAAATGCCCCATCTCTAGTTTACCCTGACTACAAAAAGATTTTATCATTTATTGTTATGCTTCTGATCACACTTTGTTGGGAATTCTAACTCAGAAGGATGTTTCAGGGAATGAGGCACCCATTGCTTTCATGTGTACATCGTTAAAAAAACATGAACTAAAATATTCCCCCATTGAGAAGCAAGCCTTTGCTATAGTGAAATCAGTTAAGCAATTTAGATTCTATATCCTTCATTCTCATACCATAGTCTTTGTTCCTGATTCAACAGTGAAAGCACTTCTCACTCAACAAGAAATAGCCATGAACAAGAGAGTAGCATGGGTGACGAAGATTCAAGAATATTATTTGATAATAAAGCCCACCAAACTTGTCAGGGGTAGGGGGCTATGTAAATTCATTGTAGAAATTGTAAGTCATCATGAAAATCTAGAATGTGAAACATCTCAAGTATTGTTGGTCAGTTTGACAGATTCCTAGTTCTGTGGCATTGCTTATTTCCTGACTTATGGAGAATGTCCACAAAGACTGTCACCTAAAGAGAGACAGACTCTGAGACTGCAAACTGCAAAGTATGTAATATGGCAAGGTGTATTGTATAAGAGAGGCCTTGATGGTACATTTCTAAGATGTGTGGATAAAAGTCAACAGTTACAGTTGCTTAAAACCTTTCACCAAGAGGGCTGTGGAGGTCATTTCTCATCTACTATAACGACATTCAAAATTCTTTGAAATTTTTTCTACTAGCCAGGGATGTTCAAAGATGCTTATGCATTTGTCAGAAACTGCGAGAAATGCTAGTTATTCTCTGGAAGACCCTAATTAGATGCCTTGTCTTTGAGACTAGTTGTGGTAAGTGAACCATTCAAGCAATGGGGAATTCATCTCATTGGCCCTGTCAATCTGCATTAAAGTGCAGGTCACGCTTACATCCTAACAGCGACTGACTACTTCACTAAGTGGGTCGAGGCCATTCCAACCAGGAAGGCTAATTCTCAAGTGGTATGTCATTTCTTAAAAGATAATATTTTGGTACATTTTGGGGTACCTCAAAAAGTTGTAGAAGATAATTCCACTTACTTCTCTTCGCAGGAGCTTTCCCTTTTCTATTTTGATCATAATATTTCTCTTGCTCGTTTGTCCGATTATTTCCCCCAAGGAAATGGACAAGCTGAGTCAAGTAATAATAATTTGATAATGATCATGAAAAATTTAGTGGATGATAGTGGCAAGAATTGGCATAAGAAACTTTTTGAAGCTCTTTGGGCTAATATAATTACTCCCAAGAGAGTAATTAACATGGCACCCTTTGAATTGGTGTATGGAATAGGTGCACAAGTCTCAGTTCCTCTGAAAATTTCAGTAGCTAAATTGCAAATGGCTATTGAAGATCAAACTTTTAAAGACTCCTTGGAGAAAAGGATCATGTATTTGCATAAACTAGAAGAAGAAAGAGAAGCTCTAGTGGATAAAATTACTGAACATTAGGCTAGAGTGAAAGCATTTTTGACAGGAAAGTGAGACCTAGAGGTTTTCTGAAAGGAGATGAGGTTTTTCTATGGGACAAAAGAAAGGCTCCGAAAGGCACCCAGAGTAAATTTCAATCACTTTGGAAAGGACCCTTTGTCATCACTGAAGAGTTAGGAACCAATGCTTTTAAGCTGGCGTACCTAGATGGAACAATCTTTTCATTTTCCTATAATGGGCAAGATCTCAAGTTCTTGAAGCTTTAGTCTAGGTCCCTGTGTCCTGTTGTATATATTAGTTGTAGTTTGCTTTTAGGTTGTGCATCTTTCCTTTCTTCTGTGTTTTTCTGAGCCCTTTGCAATAGTTTGTGAAACCAAAGTGTTTGAGTTCTCTGGGTTTTGAGAAAATCCAGTCCCCAGTCAAAGCCGGTGTTAGTCCAAATCTTGATCTTTGTCCTTATGTTCAATTTTTAGAGTCGCCATATTATTTTTGTGAATCTCAAAGCTGCTTAAGTCCTCATGTTCAAATTATCAGTGAAAGGGTCCCCCCTGTGGTTCATCTGTGTTTGTGAAAAAAGGAAAATCATTTGCTAACATGTTTCTTGAACAGGATTGAACAGGTTTGAACAAGTTTGAACAGCCTTGAACAACCTTGAACTTGGTTCAAGAGTGTTCAAGAGTGTTCAAGCTCATTCATGTTTTTATGAAGCGGTGGCAGGTGAATAGTGTTATCGCTAAAACGGTGTCTCATGATCGCGATCTTCAGAGTCTTTGATTAATCGAGGCTGGGAATCAGTATTGGTGTATGGGACTTCTAGTTTGAATATGAAGGCGGGATATAAAAAAAAAGGGGAACAGACTTGAACAGTGGTGAACACATAAGATCACCCTTGAACTTGGTTCATTCGTGTTCAAGAGTGTTCAATGATTTTAAAAAAAAGTGACATGTGGCAAAAGTAAAGGGCTACTGCCATTATTTTAGTTGTGGTCCCCACTCAGAAAAGGCTTTTAATGAAGGAAGGTGTTGGCGGCGGTTAGATGTGTCTAAGCTATTGAATTAATGAGGAATTCATGCGGCATAAAAGTTTGTGCAAGTGGCATTAAATGATTGCGTGTGTGAACGGTCACTTCGTTCTTTGAGCTTTTATTACCTTTATGATGGGCAATTAATTACCAAATCCATGGTATTTCTTATTAAAACTCTTCTTAGCATTCATTATTTTTTTGAAATACTGTCGCTGTCTATATGCGTGAAGATTGAAGGTAAGGGTTTTTGGAGCTCTAGTTGCAGAATTTTTCCACAATGATTAAGGTTAGTCAGGCTGCCATTTCTATAGTGTTTAAATTTAAGAGCTTGTGAAATTTATGGGAGTTTCTGTAACAATTCTCAGTCTGTTCTTGCAAGAATGAAGTCTGCATTCCATTTGTTCAAAAGTGTGTCTAGTTTGGTATGTGAAAATCCTATTGTAACAAAAATAGATTTAGAGGGATATAATGTAGAAGGAATAGCTGATAGGCTCACTATGTCTGTTGAAGAAAGTGTCCCTTCTCTTGAAATTTTAAGTAGTGGGTTGTGCATAGATGCTTTCTTTCCTCCTACAGTTGTGTGTCCTGAACTTATCCATGAGTGTATCCGACACTGTGACCAGCGAACCGAATCAATTCTCAAAAAAAATGGTGAGGTATTAATGGCTGTGAATAGAGGAATTTTCGCTTCAGGTTTCCAAATCCAAGAGAGAACTTTTTCTTCCTTCTCTCCTGCACAATCCCTTGCTAAGTTCAAACCAAATGCTGATGCAAACCGTACCGCAATAGCCAAGCACTGGTTATTAAACGCCCAAAGGGGAGGTTCTTGCTTACCCAAAAAGCTTAATAGAAGTCATGTGCATCCATACATTAGTGATATCATGGTGATGTTACATAGAGTCAGAGGGTCACATGAGGCATTCTTACTTTTAGATTGGTTGTTCTTCTATGTAGAAATTGTTTTAGAGGGAAAACACAAGTTGGATTGGGCTGAATTAATTGCAGAATCTATGAGAGAACAACTGAATAATTCCAAACTCACTAGATGTAACTTTTTCATGTCTTCTTATCTGATATACTATCTAGCATGTATTAGGATATGGGATGGTATGATTCATGAGCCTTGGATAGATTGAATGTGTGTTTTTGAGTATTTTCCTACTCTTAGCAAAGACAATGTGATTCAGAACTACAAAAGGCTACATGATACCTTTATGGGTAAGCTTTGTTTTGAGATGTCTAGGGATTCAGCCAGGAGGATGAGTTTAGAAGCTCAACAATTTGTGACAAGATTTGGGAGTTTTTATATTTAGTTCCATAGGTTCTCATATATTAGAATTGGTGGTTTTGAAGATGCCCCTACAAAATTACCTAGGTATGCCTTTGATTGTTTCATCCTTGCAGAAATCTGTAGACAACTTGCTATTGTGCTTAAATATTTTCTTACTGGGGAAGGATGGGAGAAAATCTTCCCATTATAGCTAGGGAAGTTTTCATGCCTGACTATCAAAGATGCAATAAGTATTGGAAGTGATCTTGGTCATTTTTATTTTAAGTATTACACATAGAGAACAAGCTTTGATAATAAAAAATTTGCTAGCGGGAATCTAGGCCTTAGATCTCACATGTTTCCAATTCCCCATCTAGAGGATTTCTGGGAAGACTACACAAATGAGTCCCAAGTCATGAAGAGAGGCCACAGTAGACTCTACATATCTCAAATTCTGTCCATGAGAATGCAGTTCAGCATAGAGGGGGTCACAGATGATGGTTCTGACTTAGTTGAACCAAGTTTCAAAAGACTCCTGGACACTGAAGAGATAGATATTGATTGGTCAAAAGAGGAGGAAGACAACATTAAATGCAAAACACAACATGTACTCAAATTAACTGAAAAATGGCTGCAGACAAAAAGAGAACAGTCTAGTCCTAAAACAATTGGAGTTAAAACTTCAATTTTATTTTCCTCCCCCTCTATTTCTAATTCTCCTAAACCATCTGGTAATGCAGGTTCCTCTGATAAGCAGCAGAAGAAGGATGCCAGGAAGAAATTTGTTGCAGAACATTCCCCTGTGGCCTCCCTTCGAAAAATTACCAGATCGAGATCCCGATCACAAAAAAAAGGAAAGATGACTCAGGAGCATACAGAAATAGTCAATTTGGAGGATGAAAAATTTGGATATTTAAGCTACCAAATTGGAGAAGATGAGAAAATCGGGAAAGATCTCTTCGACCTTGATGGTGTAACTCTGGACTTAATGGACACCCCTTCTAAAACTAGTCATCAGCTAGCAGCAACAAATGATACCCCAAAATGGTTAACTTCTTTGGTTAGTAAGAAATAGAGTTTGATTGTTGTATCCATTCTGGTGTAGGATATAGTTAGTAAGTATGCTCAAAAGACTCCCAAGGCCAAGAAAGTGAAGAGTATATCATAGATGTTTGCTGATACTAAAACTGGGAAGTGGACAGCCGAGGTAGCTACCTACAAACCGAAGGAAGAAAAGCAAGATGTTGCAGTTGAAGATTTTGAAGTGACTAAAATTGAGTTAGGGACTATGGACAAAGCAGGAAAGAATCACCTTTTCAAGGAAACCACCCTATAGATGCTGATTGCATCAGTGTAGGATAGTAAGGAAAAGAAGGAATTGAAGCAAACCATTGTCTCACTCTCCCAGTTCATAAATACTTTTTACAACTTTGATGCCACCCCACTGTCTCAATCATCATAGGTATTCAACCCCAACTCTACATAAAGTAAAACACTGCTGAATCAAGTTCAGAGGGGTCAAACTTTGGTCTCTTCAGTTGACAAGTGGATGTCCCAAGTACTCAGTAATGGCAGGCAATACATCAAATATTCACACTCAGTTCTTCATGACACCGAGGTAGTAATAGGATAATTGCTAGCCCAACGCCAGGTCTGAAATACATATGAGTAAAAATGGGTCTCAATAATGACAAAGTTTATGGAGATAGAGAGGCACGGTTTTAATAAATTATGCATGAAAAAGTCCCTAAAAGGTGTTGAAGAGTGCCTTTTCTTCATCCTTAGAAATAATATCAGTTGGCGCATCGCTCTCATAAGGAGCACTATTGCAAAAAATAAATAATATGAAACTGAAGCTAAGCAGATTCAAAAAGCTACCCTGACTAAGTTGAAAGTGATTAATTTCACTTATACCTACCCATCTATTTTTGGAAAGCAAGAATTAAAAGGCACTCTGGATGCTTTCAAATCAGCAATAAAGACTATCAGGGAAAAGATTAATCCTAAAGCCTCTGACTTAACTCAGATAGCAAGGATTGAATCTATGCTATATCCGTGTGTGGATCAGTTGTCCAATGTAATTGAAAAGGTGAAGAAATTGAGGTGGAGCAAAGACGCTTCTATGGCTCAGATAGTAAATTCTAAGATCCCACATATGTCACTCATGAAACAGTTGGTTCAAGCATATAAAGAATGGAAACCTACTCAATCAATTACCGATGAAGAAGGGAGTCCAATGGGGAGTGAGGATTGTGTTGTTGATAAGGAGCCGAATTTGGTTATTTAGTTTTACTAGATTAACATGCAAACTTTAAAGGACGTGTGTCCTTTTTTGATGGTTTAGTTATTTAACTGATTGCCTGAGAGGTCGTGTTTTTCAGGAGACCTCTCAGTGCTCTAATACTATTTATTTTAGCTGCTGAAACTTTTAAAGGGTTCAAAAAACTTATGGCTGATAGATAATAGATTTTGATAGTAACAATTTGGATTATTGAAGGCTATGAAAAGAACAGATTTCAGGCAATTATCTATGTAGTGATATATGAAATATAGTACAGTAAGGTTATTGAATCTGTGTTATTTGAAAACCATAGCAAAGTTTCCTGTGTTGACATATTGTTTATTCTGTTATATATATATGTCTGTTGGTTCATAATATCTAAATTCTGGATTTTGTCTACTTTATGTTATCTTTGGCTGAGAAGTTGTTTGTATTTCATGAGATGCAATCGTGGAAGTAACTATGTTTTCTTCCTACTCATTATTTGGTTTTATTTCCTTCACATTTTCTTAGTAGCATATCATCAAAGAATGATAATGCAGCCTTTATAAGCTTTAAGGTGAAAAGCTAACCGATTGAACTATTATCTCATTTCATTGAATATCATACTAGGGAGTTGTACCTATTATAAAGTTTAGAGGGAAGTGATCATAAAAGATACTTACCCAACTGTTAGAGATAGTTTTTCTTTTAAGGGTGATAGAGTAAACTTAAAAGGATTTTTGTAGAAAGACAAATTTGTTCACTAACAAAATGTAAATAAGTATGCAAATATGAAAGCTTGGACTCAATATTAGAAACCATAAACCTCCATGATTGTATGCTTGGAATCCACCTTGAAGAGAGAATGAATGAGTCTTGAGGATGCACAAAGGATCATGAAGGAAGATCAAACCACCATGATGGATAGATCTAGGGCTTGAATGATGAATCTTGAATGCTTGAACCAAATCCCTTCAAAGGCTTGAAAGCCTGAATCCTTGATCTTGAATGGAGAACTTGAATGCTTGGGAAGAAGACTTAAACACTTTAAAGACTTGAAAACATGTAGAATAATGGATACTTGAAATTTTTGCTTCTTTATCACCTTTGTATTTAGAGCTCACTTTTTTATCACCTAGACTTCACTTAGAGAAAATGAGAGGAGAAGGCTTCCTTATATATATGAAACTAGGGAAAAATCTTCTAGAGAGGCCTAAATAGGAGAATTAAACTCAAATTAGACCTATATCCCTATAAGAGGACCTATATTAAATATAATTTAGGAATCATCACTTTGGAACCCAAAATAGCTGACCTGGAAGTGGGAAATGAACTTTTGATGACCTCTAACAACCGACAAACTTTCAAACTTGAAAGGGGGACCTGGGTCAAAGTCAAGGATGACTTTGACCTAGGTGAAGATCAAGGTTGAACTTGACCCAGGGGGTCAGAATCCGTAGAAAATAGGCCAGATGGGATGGATGGTGCCCAGAGAGGCCCAATCAGGGTCCTAAATAGACACAGAAGTAGGAGAGGGTGCATAAATGAGGGGACAATATGATGATGGATAAAAAACCCCCTAAGGAGGGCTAAAGGTTATTAACATGGAAGTGCTTCCATTTTAAGATGATACACTATATATCAAGAAAATTTCCTTTCAAGTACATTTCATCCCAATTTCAAAGTTAATTCCTAAACTAGAGTTTGACCTAGGCCATTTCAATTTTCCACTCTCTTTTTACATGGTGGAACACCAACCACTACTAGGGTAAGAACACCAGTAATCAAACATTAACTATTATCCATACACTCCACACACACTTTACCCCCAAAATAAATTTAATTAGTTATCCAATAATTACTACACAAACTACCCAATACATAAATGCATCATACACCAATAATCGTTCACTATATTATGTTTAGTTGAAAAATACAAGTGAATAGATACTAGTATATTTATGTTTATAATACACACCAAGTTGAAGGAATTTTCTTATATTTTTACTCAAAAAATCACTTTAATGTTTATAAATAGCACCATAAACAAGTGGCCCAAAACTCATAATATATTCTATTTAAGTACAAATATGTACATCTATTGATGCATTTTATGTTACAATAAAAAACAATTATAACCTTTATGTTCTCTTATATGCACATTCCCCCACACATCCTTACAACTATTGGTGCATTATATGTTATAATAAAATAATTATAAACTTTATGTACTCTAATATGCACATTCTCCCGCACATCCTATCACATATTCATGTATTTACTCCAACTTTTACTAGTACATAGACATACAGTAGCTAGTGTAAGGCTCAAAAATAAACAAATAAACAAAGGAAACAATCAAATATAAAACTGAATTGTTGAAGACATCGTAAAAATGAAAAAATAAATGGCAAGTAAGTGCAAGATGAAATAATTGATTCTTTCCCTCTCTATTAAAAACTCAAAATGAACAACAAATCAATGCATTTATTTCCACATTCAAATAATTTTATAAGAGGGAATTTCCAATATCATTTTCATTGCAAATTCTCTCCGTTTGCACTAAATATCCTCTGCACATTTTAGAGCCAAGACATCATTTGCACATTACTTGATGTTAGAGAACTTGTCTAGGTTGGTACCTTAGGATACTATTTAATTCATATTTCATAGATCAAAATTCTACTCATATGTATGTGTTCACTCTATATATTACTAAGAGGCATACAATTTAGGTTATTTTCAGTCAACTATTAACAATTACAAAAGTCAAAATTTAGAAACTACAACCTTGTCATTTATTGGAATTAATGGGAAGTAGTACTAAGAGGGGAGGGGTGAACCAGTACCTCTAAATTTTTTAACACTTTTCACTATTCATCATTTGTAATCATTCATTACTGTATTACCGACCATTACTTTTGTTCTTTCTTATGCATGTATTGTTCATTCATAATCTTTAATACTTTGCAACATTCATAGAAACATTCATGAAAGTAATAAACACATAACACAAGATATGATATCATATAAAACTCCTATTAGGAAGTAAAAACAATGGTGGGGATGGCACCCATAAAACTTCACTATCTACAGAATGGAAGGGAGCTGGTAAAGGCTTACAATTGATCACTTATGATGATCTACCCAGTTAGGAGTATTAAGGTGGAGACCGGTTAAGATCTACTCTGTTAAGAGCTTTAGCAACACTTATTTGAGTGTGCACTCATTTAAGAGATTTACAATAAGACTGTTAAGTCCACCTTTCTTTAAAGGATTTCTTATGCATACTCCACTTGTTAGAATGAGTACAAGTGTTGACCTGACTGTATGCAATCTAAGATTGCTGATTAAAGATCCATTAAAGCTCTCAGAATAATAATATCACCTTAAGTGATTGATGAATACCTTTTCTCTACTCCTCGGTAGCCCGTGTTCTTGTTCTTTAAACTAATTTGATTCTTTTTCTATCCTTCTGCATGAATTCTCTTGTCTAGTTTCTAGATGCTCTCCATTGCTACAATATTCATTGAACAACAAATTTTTACAATAGATTGAGCACATATTTATACAAGTATTTGACCTATCTTGGAATCACGCATTACAATGTTAACTCTTAGATCCAAGGTTTACAACTTGACCTTGATCTTTAGTTTGCATGTTTTAAAATAGTAAAACTAATTACAACAATATTAAATACATTGATTCCTCCACACATAATAGATTTAAAAGTAAATCAAGAAGATATAAATACAACTTCAGTGATTTATCTGACGTGGAAAGTTAGATCCTTTTTTTGCGGGATGTAACTGACTATTGATTCTTGGTCGTCAGGTTGAACTGAAAGTCTGTCGGCATTCCTTTGTTGAACTGTTCATCAGGTTCCCTGTTGTTACTCATCAGGTTCCATTTACCTTTTTGTCATCGGATAATACTAAACAGTGTTTGTCAGGTAACCTTGGCATCAGGTAGTGTTGTGCCCTGTCTATCAGTGTAGTGTAAATTGATGGTGCAGATCATGTTTTTCCTTGTGTATACTAATGGAAAAATATAATGCCTTCAATCTCCCCCTTTGATATTAGTATCAAAAAATGATATGTGCATAATACTAAAGTGTTTAGTATGTACACCATGTCTATATCCTTTTCATCATATGACTCCCCCTAACTGTATGCATCAATATAGTATAAGTATATATGTACATGTACACTTGCTTCTCTGTTCTGTGCTTTGTATGTACATATTATTTCCCCTTTCTTTTACTATACATATTATTTCCTCCTTTTAACTAAGGTGAGTGAGCATATCAATTTCCCCCTTTTTTTGATACTCATGACAAAAATGTACAACTTATAATATGCCAAAATTATGACAAAAATGTGTAACTTACAATGTGTCAAGTATGTGGGAATGGGTTGTCTTGATGTCTTCGAGAATTTTCTCCCATTTTTCTTTCAGTCATTCTAGTTCCATGTGTTGTAGCTATAGCCTTGCATGCATATCATAAATGTTGTCTAGGACAGACATTTCCAAGGTGGTGATTAATGTATTTGCCTCTTTCACATGTTGTTTCAGTAGTGAAAGTGTCGATAAAATTTGAGCTTGGAGCTCATTTACCTCATCTCTGTATTTAGTCTCTGCAATCTGTATGTCCTGTCTCAATTTTCGAGCCTATTTGATTTGCTCATTGTGCAATTTTATTGCTTCTTCATTATTTTTGAGACTTTGTGCACTCTTTATAAGATCAACTTCTATTTGTGCTATCCTGTCGGTATACTCCTGTGTGAGTTGATCAAGTGTGCACTATTTCTATATCAAAGTAATAGCTTCTCAAATGATTGGATCAATTGTGTTTACCAATTCAAAAAGCTTTACCTTTTTCAATGCCACTTCCTGGCTTATTTTCTCAGCTAGCTTGAACTCATATTTCTATTCAATTCTTTCTTCCATGACCTTCTCAGTATCTATATTCTTAGATTTTATTGCATGTGTGAGTACCACCAATTGATCGAGCATTGGGGTGGTCTGATTAATTTCTACATCAGGTGTTATTTTCTGAAGTATTCCTCTTGCTACTTCTAGTAACTTGGCCTCTTTTGTTTCTTTCTTTAGTTTATCTTACATGGCCTTCCTCTCACAGAGTCTTGCATATTTGGTCAATTCATTTGGATCCAATGTCCTCGGATCACAAACTGGTATCTTAATGATTTCATCCAGAGTTACTGGATTCTAATGCTTGTTTTTCTTCTTCTTTGATATTTGTGGAGATGAAGATGTATGAACAACCATTTCTAGTTCATTTGTTCTCTCTGAAGCTCTTGGTGAAGGCTTTGTAGAAAATGCTTCTTGTGTCTTCAGATCGGGGTGCACCTGTCGGTTTGGTGAAGATGTCTCTCCTTCAACCTTGGGTGTCTCTGCAGATTTTTCTTCTAATTTCTTTTCCATCTCATCCTTCTTTTCTTCTTCAATTTTCTCTTTCTGCTTGTCCTCCTCTACCTATTGTGTTTCTTCTTTATTTTGATCAGTAGATTCATCTTTTTGATCATCAATTGTAGCTTGCTCTGCAGTTATGTCCTTTTTAGTATCTGTGGTTTCTTTTACTTCTCCATCACCCTTCTCCTTAGGTGTTCTTGTGTCCTCTGTAGTATTTACCTCCAATATATTGATTTCCTTCATTAATACTGGCATGTTGCTTTGAGTGGTAGCTTCGGCTGTGTCTATAGTGGTGTCTTGCTCGTCGGCTTGAGCCTTTTTAGCAATGACATACTCATCTTTTTGTATCTCCTCTGCAGGGTCTATTTCAATTAAGTCCATGACTGATGTATGTTGCCATGTTTCATCAGCAACATTCATATATTTATCATATGAAGTCTTTAAATCTTGTTGTTGTTGATCCTTGAGTGTAATGAATATTACATCATCATTTTTCTTTGGATCTTTATCAGAGTCATAATGTGTGATGTCTTGAATGTCAAGATCATCCATTACATTGTCCAAATCAATTGGCTCCATTTATTCACTATTGTCCAAAGCAATGTGTTGAGAACTTGTATTTTCTTTCTCCTCCTCTCTATGAGGTGTGTTGGTGAGAAGTAACTGACTCTCACCACTTGTTGAATCTTTCGGTAGATCCAGAAGTTGTCTCCATTTTGTTTCAATCATTGTGTCCAGCTCTATGAAGTTTTCCTCTAGTACTATGTATGCCCTTATTTTGGCTGCAAATTTACCTGAATGCTTCTTCATAATTTCTTTGATTTCTTCAATTTTGGATTCAGGAGGCATGATTTTTATAAGTACCCTCTCCCTTGCTTCTCTTTTGGTCTAAAGAGCATATGATGACTATTGTGATATTCTATTACCGAGCTCCTTGGGTATTTGATTTACAAATTTAGCTGGTACATATTTGTGCTTGACCATTGACCTTATAATTGCATCTTGTATTTTTTTCTGGTCTTCTAGTTTCAATGTATCCTATTGTATGATTCTTTTGTCATGCATTGTGCCAGATGCAACAATGAATTTAGCAGCTTCATCAATTGTTTGATTCCTATAATTCTTCTTTACTACATTAGGCTCATCATCTTTAGTATCCTCTATGTCAGCCTTTGTCCTAACCAACCTTTTCCTCTTCTTTAGAGGTGTTGTTTTCACAATTTGTTTCTTGGTTTTCTTTGCTGGCTGCTTCCTCTTATAGGTCCTTACTCGACCTTTCTTAAGAGGGGTAGTGTTGATTTTGGCAGTTTTACTTCTTGTCCTCTACTTCTTTGTAGGAGGTGGAGGTGTATCAGATTTAGTCTCCTCAAAATCTGATTTCTATTCTTCTTGTCCCTCACTAATGGTGCCTTGTTCATCAATTTCCTCTGGTTGTTCCTGTTCGTCCTCTGTAACCAATAGAATCTTTTTAAGGTTCTTGACCATTTTGTCTTTCTTATTGACAGTCTTCTTGATTAATAGGCCTTGTTTTATCTTTGATTTGGCCTCTTCATAGGTTCCAAACCTAGGTTGTTTGCTGTCAATAGGATCATTGATTAATACATCAATTGCATTTGTAGCTTGATCAATATTTATTTCATAATCTAATGGCGATAACCAAGCTATCCTTGGTACAACTGGTTTTATGTGGGTGAAATCAGTATCTACCATAAAACACATTTCATCCTTATGATTTTCTATCAGTTGCTCAGGAATCCTAGTTCTTTCCATCATCTTTTCCTTGAACTCAAGGAAGTCAGCAGACATAATAGATTCAAAATTGTCCCCTAGTGATTTAATCAGCTCACTAATCTATTGTGTTACCGGTTTGGTAGTGTCCCATTTTACTTTTCCTACTGAAGGAAAGTATTCTTGAAAATATAAAAAGATACACATGATAAGTGAGCCAAACTTACATGTACTAGTCTTTGTAGACCTTATTGTGTTCATGTTCTCATCAAGTTATTTTAACAGGATCTCACATAGATCCATCTGTATGCCCTTGGTTACAATCTTGTAAGTCATGCTTACTGATGTTGCAGATATGTTGTTCAACCTGCTTGCTTGAAAGATTTTATAACCAATCACACATGCACCAAACCTTATTTCCTCGTCAGTGATGGTGTTTACTTTTAGACCTCTATTGTCCCATTCTTCTTTTGTGATTTTTGTTACATCTGGCCTGGATGGATGCTTGTGTACCCTAGGCTTGTCGGTTATCAGATAGCCAGTGATAACATGAAGGACATCCTTGGTGATTTGTTTGGGTTGATCCAACCACAACTTCTGGTTGTGCAATCTACTAAGAACCAACCTGATCCAGTTGGTTTTGAAGTCCTTGGGAAATGTAGGGAATTAGCTAACCCTTTGACTTCCAAGTTTTTGTGTTCTTCCTTCAGGTTTCCTTCAGCATCACAAAGCTTCATCCATCTCAAGATCACCTATCTCAGCAATTTTGCAATCTATATAAGACGTAATGTCTTCTATGAGAAAACCCTAGGTGGAATTTTAGACAATGAGCCGGTTTCATTGAGTTGTGATGCAATCTCTATGCATATCTTATATTTGGGCTCTACACATGTTGATCTTAATTAACTTAATGAAATTCAATTCATCATTCTTGATCTTAGCGGTTCTTGAGGTGGTTGCCATTATTTCCCAAGTTTTAGGGCTTTCTTCAAAATAATGATAAAGTGTTTTTGGTGTCCTCAGTACTTAATTTGATCTGTAATGGTTGTGAAAGATCTGTTTGATGTGTGCTTGGATCAATTTGATGACTCTCTTCTTTCTACTTTTCAATCTCTATGCTTGTCGCTCTACTTTCTCTTGAAATTGCGGGTGTAAAATGAAGTTGTCCCATCATCTATTTATAGAATTTTTCCCTAAGTCAGCAATAAATGCTTCAATGACTCGTTGGGTCATAAAGACGGAGTCCGTCGGGAAGACTTTCAAAATCATCATTGGTGATGTTGAGTTGCTTAGGACAGTTGTTAACAATGTTTATTTTACCGACAGATATCGATATTCTATCGTGACAACTTCTAACTTTCCTTTCTTACCAACAGGTGTCGGGTTACATTGGCAACTTAGCCACTTTATGTGTTGACCGACAATTTCTGGTAAGTGTAAAATAACTTATCCACTTTGTTCACCAATGATTTTTGGTATGTGTATACCAACGAGGTTGCTTTCTCATAATTGGAACAAGTAACATAATATGCATCTTTATTATGCAAATTTTGACTATCTAACAATTTGTATAATGGAACTAATGCAGAATATGACTTGGTATAATGCAGTTCTATACGTACTTGGTCAGCGCAAGTGGGGGTGGTGATGTCACTAGATCCATTGGATGGGGTGTCACCATTTGCATTGCTTGGTCCAACTTCACCATTGCTTGAAGCTTTTCTCCACATTTTATCTCTAGCCCTTTGGATATCTTCAATGGTATGTCCATTGGGATTTGTTCTTGTTTCTTATATCATTCAGTCTTTGCAATATTTCTTGAGATGACCTACTTTATGATAGTGTAAGCATGCCATTCCATGGTTTGACTATCCTCTAGACCTTTTGGTCCATGCTCTCATGCATTTTGCAGCTATGTGACCATATCTACCACATGTTGTACAGTTTGTCCAAGTATTGTAATCCCATACACATTGATTACTAATTCTCTTTGGTTGATAAGGGATTTCTTGACCTTTAGGCTTCCATGCTTGTCTTTTCTTTTTCCAGCATTCTTCAGATGTGTGCCCATTCATCTTGCATGTAGGATAGTATTTGTCCATGTAGGTTTCCTTCTTTGGCTATTCTATCTTAGTCTTGCATTCATAAGCCTTATGTCCTTTCTTGTTACATTTATAACAGAATCCTATGAATGAAGATGTAGATTTAGGAATACCTTTCATTTTACCTCTACATACATTTGATGTGTGGCCTTGATTTCCATAGTGCTTGCATGTATTCTTTCTTGGTCTTGGATTTTCATAGACATTCTTTGGATTGGCTTGATTTGATGATTCTCCATTTTCAGTAAAGCCTAAACTGTTGTTTTTGTTGACTCTTCATTGTCCTTCAAGAAAATTATGCATTCTCTTATTGCTATCTTTAGCCTTTCTGATAACTTCATTATGTTGTTGCTAAATTCTAACCTAAGGCTTCAGTTTCTCATTCTCTTCTCTAAGTTCACCGATAATCTGTATTCTTTCAATGAGTTCCACATTTATTCTATTTTCTTCTTGACTCATAAGAATAATTTGATTTGTAAGATCATGGTGATGCTCAGCATGTCTTTGAATTTCTAGTTTCTTTTCTTGTAGTTTCTCAGTGATCTTCCTTCTGTCATCAATGGCAAGTGTTCTTTATGTCTCAACTTGTCTAGCAGAACTCATCACATCAATCATTCTTACCATTTGGTGTTCTTGTCTAATTTTCAGCATCTTTATTTTCTCTATCAGATGTTGATTGATCTCTTTCAGATTTGTGATGTTCTCTTCTGATGTATCTGATATATTACTTGCATTTGGTCTTGAAGATTCAATGAAATTTGGGATCTCTTCTTCTTGATAATCATTTTCATTACTCCGGGTAGCCATACCTTTCCTCTCATCCATCAGCTATCTCATGTTGATTCTTACTTCTTTATACTGTTCATAGAACATTTGTATCTCAAGCTTTTTATTCTCAATATTCTTATCAAGTTTGTACTTCTCCATTGTATGATCTTTTCTCTTATGATTTTAATATTTTTCAAGAAGAAACTTAGCTCTGATACCAATTGTTGGAATTAATGGGAAGTAGTACTGAGAGGGGAGGGGTGAATGAGTACCTCTAAAATTTTTAACACTTTTCACCATTCATCATTAGTAATCATTCATTACTATATTACCGACCATTACTGTTGTTATTTATTATGCATGTATTGTTCATTCATAATATTTAATAGTTTGCAAAATTCATAGAAACATTCATGAAAGTAATAAACACATAACACAAGATATGATATCGCAAAAAACTCATGTTAGGAAGTAAAAACTGCAGTGGGGATGGCACCCACAAAACTTCACTATCTGCAGAATGGAAGGGAGCCAGTAAAGTCTTACAATTGATCACTTCTGATGATCTACCCTGTTAGGAGTATTAAGGTGGAGACGGATTAAGATCTACTATGTTAAGAGCATTAGAAATACTGATTTGAGTGTGCACTCGGTAAAGAGATTTACAATAAGACTGTTAAGTCCACCTTTCTTGAAAGGATTTCTTATGCGTACTACACTTGTTAGAATGATTACAAATGTTGACCTGATTGTATGCAATCTAATATTGCTGATTACAGATCCATTACAGCCCTCAGAATAATAATATCACCTTAAGTGATTGATGAATACGTTTTCTCTGCTCATCGATAGCCTGTGTTCTTGTTCTTTAAACTGATTTGATTCTTTTTCTGTCCTTCTGCATTAATTCTCTTGTATAGTTTCTAGATGCTCTTTGTGGCTATAATCTTCATTGAACAACAAATTTTTACAATAGATTGAGAACCTATTTATACAACTATTTGACCTATCTTGGAATCATGCATTACAATGTTAACTCTTAGATCCAAGGTTTACAACTTGACATTGATCTTTAGTTTGCATGTTTTGAAACAGTAAAACTAATTAAAAAAATATTAAATACATTTCTTCCTTCGCACATAATGGATTTAAAAGTAAATCAAGAAGCTATAAATACAGCTTCAGTGATTTATCTAATGTGGAAAGTCTGATCCACTTTTTATGGGATGTAGCTGACTGTCGGTTCTTGGTCGTTGGGTTGAACTGAAAGTCTGTCGGCATTCCTTTGTTGAACTATTCGTCAGGTTCCCTATTATTACTCGTCGGGTTCCATTTACCTTTTTTTCATTGGATAATATTGAACAGTGTTTGTCGGGTAACCTTGGCGTCGAGTAGTGTTGTACCCTATCTGTCGGTGTAGTGTAAACTGATGGTGCAGATCATGTTTTTCCTTGTGTATACTAATGGAAAAATATAATGCCTTAATTCATTTCCGTAATGCAATATTTACATACTATTGAATTCATTTTTTCATAAATTAAACTACCATTCTTAATGAAGCATTGACAACGTGTCATTCCCCACATGGAGACAGGTGTTGAGGTGTTTATGAAAGGGCATCAAATCATTATAATGGGATGTTGAATGATTTTTGGAAGATGTTGAATTATTTCTATGAAAGACCCTTCCTAGCACTAAAGTGGTAAATTATAGTAGGCCCACAGATAATTTATTTTATAATTAAAAGTTTTAATGTTTTGTAATTAGGCGATTTGAGTTTTTTCGCTACTATAATTTCATGAAGAGTTAATGTTGGAAAATGGGTGGTTGTTTTCATAAATCAAAGTACTGTTAATTTGTTTCTATTCAATGTATGCATTGTTAAGAGGCATACAAAACATTTTTTTAATTTACTTGTAAATAATCATAGCCATCCAAATGTAGAAATAACAACATTGCCATTTCTTTCATATTCAAGATTTACATGCTATTTAATTCATGTTTTCATGAATCAAACTATTGTTCTTATAAAACATTGGCAACATGTCATTCCCCACATGAAGACATGTGGTAACATGTTTATGCATGGGGTGTAAAATGATTTTAGTGGGATATTTAACAATTTTTAGAAGATGTTGAATGATTTAGTCAGTTCATTTATAATTATGTGAGACCTACATTAGACTGTCATAGTTTCACTGCTTATTATTCATGCTTTCAGTAGTTTATGCTTTGACATACTTTGACTATTGGAGACTTTTATGTATTTAAGGATCTGTTGAATCCTATGTTATGTATTTAGTACCTGATTATGTAATCATGATACACTTGAGATGCTTTATGTTTTGATTTAGTTTCAGTTTATGATGATGTCTTCTATGGGTTTAAATGTATGAATGTAATATGATGAATTTGGTTTAGGAAATCGATGCTATGTTATTTCAGTTCTAATGCAAATATGGTTTATATGCATGTATATTATTGATGTTGTGTTATGTTTTCATATCATGTTGTTTTGGACCTACTGATGTGTGCAATGAGTGTGCAGGTAAAGTTGACCATGGATCTAAATCAGGGGCCCAATATTGGAACCTATGTGGTATTTCATGCATTCCAAGGTCTTGTTTATAAAAACAAACATGGACCTCTTTGTATCTATGTTTTATTCATAAATGTGGTTTGCATGTGTGTATTTAGATTAGTAATTTTTAATGTGAATAAGCCATGTCTTTTGTTTTAATTCATTGTGCCAAATTTGGCAATTGTTGCAATTTAATGTTGACATGGCTAGTAAAGGGAACCATGGTTTAGTATAGGGTTAACTAAGGTTACCTATGAGTAGTACCCAAGCTTACCCCAAGGTTAGAAGTTTCTAGATAGTCAACTTGACTTAGAAATCTATGGGTTAACTTCAGGGGTAGTTTAGGAGGGTCTTTTGGGCTCCCAGAAGGTAACCAGGGTCAGTTTTAGCTACCCAACTTCGTACCCTAGGGGTTAGGGGTCATTTTTAGTCATTAATGAGCTTCTAAACTCATTTATTTCTCCTCTAAAGTTTTATATTAAGACTTGAGCGAATTTTGAAGAGGAGTGTAACCCTGGTTAACCTCTATCTTCTTCCTAAGTTTCATTTGACTCCACCCATGGAGAGTTAAGGCAAGTGGGTAGTTAGAGATGGTTAGGGTCACATCACCTTTGGGTTAATCCATGATATTTTTAGAGGTTTTCCTATTTAGGGAAGGATGTAGGATGAGTTGAGTGTTCACCCACACTCTACCCTTAGAGACAGATTTTAGTTTTGAAGGAGCTTTTGGAGAAGGAGAATTAGGAAGGATAGCTCATCACCAATCCTCAGCTCATCTTAGCTTGGATAAAGGTTGGTCTTATTAGAAGTAGATTCCATGGTTTTTTGGTTTTCTTGAGATTGAAACTCTATTAATGGATTCCTATGTTTTTTTTTTAAAGTTATTTTCAAAGTTGAAATATTTGGTGTTAATTTTGTAGTGTTTATTTTGAGTTGCTTTTTGAATGGGTATCTTCAAGGCACACTCACCCTTGAGAGGGAAGAGTAACATTGAAGGGGGTAGTAGGAAATAATTTCATTTTAGTGTACAGTCTCCTATGTGTGGAGGGAAAAGCATGGGGTTTCATGATACCCATGATGCCAAGTAGGGCCTAAAGGCACCTGGTGGCATAAGGAGGTTATTTCATGACTGCATCTTGTGTAAATGGTCAATCCAAGTCCATGTGTGGCTTGTGCTTTCATTTTTGATACTTTGCATTCTCCTACTGTGAGGTCTACCACTACCCCTATTTTTAGGAAGGCCTCTTGGAGACCTTCCTCCTGTTCAAACCTGTTTTGGGAAGCTTTCTTGCTTGTGAGTCTTGTGAGTGTCTTCTTGCAAGTTGTGTTTGTTTGTTTCCCATTCCAATTTGGATCCCCAAGCTCAGGGGTATCCTTGTAAAGGCATAGGTTGGAAGGTGAGCCTCCATGGTCAACCTCATTCAATAGGTATCTACTGATCATAGAAGATTTCAGATTACCCTATTGTGGGAGATGGGAAGAACTGGAAAATCACCAATTGTAACCTATGTTGTATTAATGGTTTTCATTTGTTCAAAGGTTGTTTTGAGACCTTAAGAAATATTTGTAACGTTGCATTAAATTTGGGATTCACTTTGTATTTTATTTGAGAAAGGACATTTAAAGCGTTAATGTAAACAAAATTTTGATATGTATTTGAAGGAAGTTTTGAGGTATTTTTAATTGCCTGCTCGATTTTAAAAAAAAAAAGCCATGGTGGTAAATGAGAAAATTGAACATCTACAATTATAGTCAGATTTATGTGTTCACTTTAAAATTGATGCTTTATAAGAATTCATAGAGTTAGAGATGTTGTCAAAAAATGAAATATTAGTGTAATAAATTATATGGCTCTAGGTATACCATTATAAAGGTATTGAAGTTTATAAGGTTATTCAAATTCCTATTATTTATAGTTTATTATATGGCTATTGCTTCACTTAAGCATTTTAACTATTTTATGGAAAAGAGGAATAGACGTAAATCTTAAATAAAATGCAGTGTTTATTGTTGCTTTAGAATTTGAGTTTTCCACAAGTTAAAGTGTATTATACTTATTTTTTTTTAAAACCTTCCAAAATTTTATAATGCTCAAAATTAAATTTTGATTCCACCAAGTTGTGGAGAATAAAATATAGAGTGATGCAGTGAGTTTCGCACTCTAGAGCTCTTCCTCACTTCAAGATGCTCCTTGGTCTAACCCAACCATCCAATGGTTGTTCTTTGTTGAATCTTCTCTCAATTAGGATCTCCAAGACCCTCACTACCAAATTATCCTCTAAGGCATAGTTGGTCTTTGGAAGATTCCAAAGTTTCTAGGATTGACTAATCCAATTAGTCCTCCAAATACCTAGGTTTCTCCACTTGAACTCCTCCTAGAATGCCAAATCTATGCTTAGGATCTTTCCACACATTCACCAAGACTCCTATAAATCTTCTTAACCCATCCTAGGTCATTATAAACTCATCCCAACACTTCAAGAATCTCTACCAATCTAATTGGTCTATATTTCACTAGGAGGCCTAATTGCCAATTCCCTAGTAGGTCTATTTTCATAGTTTTAGGAATATTACTCTAAAAATCCCCAAATGACCCCACCCAAGACCTTGAAAATCTTCAATTTATCAACCAACACTATCAGAATCCAAAACCTTGACTTCTGGAAACACTCATAACCCTAATTTCTTGCAGGCCCTAGATTTTAGCCTATTAATTAAGCCTTTGGACCAGTCAACATAAACAATTATCAAAATGGTCTCCAATCTTTGATTCTCCTCCTTCCACCTTCAAATCCTTTTAGGAGACTATCTAGGGCATCTGAAAATGCCACTAATTCTTTCCCAAAAGGTTATGAGTGTTGTATCAAATTTCTTATTCTCCCTGTCCTGGCTCACCTGGATTCACCAGTTAGCCATAGGGATTTCTCCTTGGCCTAGGAGATCCACTAGAAATACAAAAAATAAAACCAAAACCATATATATAGACTCTAACCCTACTTCCCCCATGGTTTCAGTCAATTCTACCAGTGAGATTTTAGGGTAGAGCCATTTCTATCTAGATAGCACTGTACTGTCACTTACAAACCAATGACCTTCAAAAAATTGTAACTTTACACCTAATGAACTTCAAAGAAAACTATCTAATTCATATGAAAGAGAATTGAAATTAGTCCATCTCCATGGGACCTGATCTTCTTTGCCAATACGTACACAGCCGTACAGTAGCAAAGAAACAATGCATATTGCTAGTAAACAGTTACAGTCATCCGTATAGAGGTGTCAGAAATAAGTGTTGCAATCCAAAATCTCATTAAACCTTCCCAAAAATCAAATCCATGATCATATACTGAGCATGGGGTAGTTACAACCAATCTAACTACATTTTTCAATTTCTTGCAAAAGTTGCTCGAGCAACTTTCAAAGTTGCTAGCAACTTTTTGCACTTTGTGCATTTTGACTTTCCTTGTCAACTTGATGGGTGAGTTTGACTTTGATGACCCTAGATAGGGTAGGTAGGGTCCTAAAACACCCCTCAAACCCACATTGCACTAAAATATCAACTTTTCCCAAATTAGCCCAAAGTGACCCTAAATAACCTAATGAGCACTAAGGCTCTTACAAACATGAAGTTAACTTGTCATTGCATCCAACCCCTTGGAAATTTTTCCAACACACACAAAAACACTTAAACCAAACCTAAACAACACCAAAACATAAAATAGGGAGGTTCCCTGCACCATACTCTCCTGCACAAAATAACTCAAGTCCCTTGAGTTAGGAGGTCTTCAATGGTGACCCCATGTTTCAGAATGTCCATCTCTATCATCCAAGTGGCCTCAGATTCAGGTAGTCCTTTCCACTTGATGAGGTACTCCTTGTAGTTACCCTTTCTTATCTTCTTTATCACATTAGAATCCAGTACACTTTCCAATTTCAGTGGCATTGGGGTGGGTAAGTCTTTCACCCAATCATCTTCCTCCAAATCTGCAAGTGTAGACTGACCTGTATCTAGAGATGGTCCCTTGTAAGGGTAAAAGTCACAAACATTGAAAATGGGTGAAATCCCCAAATCAGGAGGCAACTCCACTTCATAGGCATTCTTGCCATACTTATGCAAAATCTTTAGTGGCCCTATCTTCTTCATGAGTAGTTTAGTGGGCTGTCCTTTGGGTAGCCTCTCCTTCTTGAGATAGGCAAGTACTAGATCCCCAACCTTGAACTGAAAGTCTCTCTTGGTCTGATCAGTTTTGGTTTTGTACTTCTCCACTTGCTTTTGTAAAGTCTTATTAACTTGATCATGCATCTCCTTCATCTATTCTGCAAATGACTCTCCTTGTGCACTTCTCTTGTTCTTCAAACTGAGATCCCTCAACTCCAAAATCCCTCAAGGATTGACCCCATATACTATCTCAAAGGGGCTCTTACCTGTAATCATATTAATGGAGTCATTATAGGTAAACTTTGCTTGCCCTATGATGTGATCCCATGACGGTCCATGTTGTTTAGTCAAACACCTTAGTAAATTCCCAAGTGATCTATTGACTACCTTCATTTGTCCATTTGATTTTGGATGGTAGGCTGAAGAGAAAGACAAGTTTGTTCCAAGCATATCCCATAGGGTCCTCCAAAAGTGACCCACAAACTTACTATCTCTATCACTTACAATATTCAGTGACAATCCATGGATCCTCACAATGTCCCTAAAGAATAGACCTATAATTTGAGAAGCATCATTTGTTTGCTTGCATGGAATTAAATGTGCCATTTTGCTAAAATGGTCCACCACCACCAACACACTGTCATGTCCCCTAGGTGTCCTTGGTAACCCCAAAACAAAGTCCATACTAAGACACTCCCAAGTATTGCGGGGTATGGATAGGGGTTGGTATAACCCACTGTTGCTGCTTTGTCCTTTTTCCCTCTAACAAATCTAACATTGTTCTACAAATCTCCTCACATCTGATTGTAACTTAGGCCAATAGTAGTGCCTATTCACTTGCTCCAAATTCTTATCCACTCCAAAGTGGCCCCCCAAGCTGCCTTGGTGTTTCTCCTTCATAATGTTTTCCCTCATTGAGCATTGAGAAATACAAATAAGGTGAATCTTAAACAATAGGCCTTCTTGCAACACAAACTCACTGAAATCCACTTTGAAACCTTGCTGAAACTTCACACATGCTTCATAGACTTCTCTGAAATATTTTTCCTCGTTGTAGAGGTCCTTCAAATAATCCATCCCTACACTTTGCAATTGTATCTCCTATATTGTGAGTACTCTTCTACTAAGAACATCTGCAACATTATTGCTAACCCCCTTCTTGTTCTTTATGACAAATGTATAAGATTGCAAGGATTCTACCCACTTCAAGTGCCTTTGATTCAATTTTCCTTGTCCATTCAAGAAACTTAGAGCATGGTTATCAGTGTAGACCACAAACTCCCTAGGTAATAGGTAGTGTCTCCACTTCTTAAGGGCTTGTACCATAGCATATAACTCCAAATCATAGGTGGAGTACTTTTGTTTAGCCTCATTCAACTTCTCTGAGAAGAAAGCCACATGATTTCCTTCTTGGCTTAACACTGCTCCAATAGCCAACTTACTAGCATCACATTCTACCACAAATAGTTGATTGAAATTAGGGAATCTAAGAATAGGTAGTTTTGCAATCCTCTTCTTTAACATTTCAAACCCTTGGTTTTCTGCCATAGTACATTCAAACTTACATTTGATTCCACCTTTAATGGTGTTAAGTATAGGGGCACAAACATGACTGAAATTTCTCAAAAATTTCCTATAATAGGAGGCCAACCCATGGAAAATCCTAACATCCCCTATGGACCTAGGTGTAGGCCACTCCAAAATGGACTTAAATTTATCAGGGTCCATCTTCATACATCCATTTGCAACCACAAAACCAAGGTAAACTAATTTAGTTTTAAGAAACTCACACTTTTCTTGATTTATCATCAACTTCTCTTGATGTAGCTTCCTTAAGACCATCTCCAAATGCTTCATGTGCTCCTCCTTGGACATGCTAAAGATCAAAATATCATCAAGGTAAACTATTACAAACTTACCAATGAAATCAGCTAGCACTTCATTCATGAGCCTCATGAATGTTACATAGGCCAAAGGGCATCACTAGCCACTCATATAGCCCTTCATTGGTCTTGAAGGCTATCTTCCACTCATCACCATACCTAACTCTTATCTGATGGTATCCTGACTTCAAATCCACCTTAGAAAAGTAACAAGATCCTCCTAGATTGTCCATCAAATCTTCTATCTGGGGCATTGGGAACTTATACCTTATTGTGATCTTCTTTATAGCCTTAGAGTCTATATACATCCTCCATTTTCCATCCTTCTTTGGTGCAAGTACTATTGGTACAACACATGGGTTCAAACTCTTCCTTATTAACCCCTTATCCAACAAATCTTGAATCTGTTTGGCTATCTTTGCATTTTGACTTGGTGTCATCTTATATGCTGCTTTGTTTGGAAAATTTTCTCCAGGAATGAGGCCAATTTGATGATTCACATCCCTCATAGGTGGTAATGCACTTGGAAACCCATCATCCACTATGTCATGGCATCTTTCCAATAAGGCTTGTATCTCTAGTGGCAAACTAAATATCTCCTTAGTTTCCTCCTTTGGTTTCACTGTTACTGCACAATAGACTCCTTTCTCCTTCTTCATGGCCTTTAGAAACTCCTTCCCACTCAATAACATCACACTTGTCCCCACATGCTTCTCCTCATTAGGCTCTAGTAAAGGATCCATCTGAAACTTCTTCCCCAACTTGGTGATCACATAACTATTCTTTTCTCCATCATGTATTGACTTGACATCATACTGCCATGGATGTCCTAGAAGAATATGGCATGCATCCATTGGCAGTATGTCACATAGGACTTTTCCTTATACTCTCCAATCTCAAACTCCACCAAGGTTTGTTCATCTACCACTATTTGTTGACCCTTGTTGAACCATGAAACCTTATTGGGTGTGGTATGGGGTATCCTCCTTAGTTTCAATTTGTCCACCATCTCTATGGATACTATATTCTCAATGGATCTAGAGTCCACTATCAACTTGAAAATATTCCCATGAGACCTACAAGTTGTTTTGAATAAGTTTTTCCTTTGGGGTGGCTCTATAGTGCTAGGAACTTTCAACAAAGTTCTCCTTAACATCAAATTCTCTCCATCCAATACTGGCTTTGCCTTGGAAATAGGAGAAGTAACACTTTGTGTGTCATCCTCGTGTACCAACTTATTTCTCCTATCCTCAATTGAAGATGAGGAAGTATTTTAAGGACACCTGCCCATTGTATGACCCACTTGGTTGCAGTTACAACACCTGCTAGTAAAGACTGAACTGGATCTTCCTTGGCACTGAAACTGTCCCCTAGGAGGCCCTCTTCCTCTGTATCCTCCTCTCTGAAAGGATCCCCTAAACTGATCTCCCCCACTGTTATCCATAGACTGATTATCTTCTTGTCTATTAGGGCTCTGTCCTATACCAAAGTTACTTCTTCCTCTTTGGAACCCTCTATTATTGTTTCCACCTCTTCCCCTTTGATGGAAGTCAATCCTCCTTCTAGCCTTATCCTCTACTCTAAGGGCTAATTGGAAACATTTATGCATACCGTTAGGAGCCATCATGCTAATCTCATCCTGAATTCCTTGTCTCAACCTATTGAGATACCTTTCCACCTTCTCTATTTCTTCTTCTTTTCTTCTAGCCCTTAGGCTCAACTTGTGAAACTCCTCAATGTAAGCACTCACTATCATTTCCTTTTGTCTTAAGTTTTGCAACTTTTGATACATTTGGATTTCATAATCCGTAGGCAAGAATTGTGCCCTCAATCTGATTTTCATCCTCTCCCAAGAAACAATATTTTTCTTTCCATTTCTTACTCTATTATCCTACATCATGTTCCACCACACCAATGTAGATCCCTTGAGTCTAGCCTTCGCATAGCTGACCCTCTTCTCCTCTGAGATTTATTTGTAATCAAATTGGTTTTCAATGGCTTCAAGCCAACCCAACAACTCTTCTCCATTTAGGTTACTACAATAATATGGTATATGTTCCACACTATCCTTGTTTAGGGACTTGAAGGCATATAAGAATACCTTTTGTTCCTTATCCATCTCAGGTTCCTTCCCTTTGTTAGATGACTCTTCTGACTGACTTTCATCATCTCCATCACTCTCATCACCCCATTCTATGATCTTCTTTTTGCCCTTTGTCTTGGACACACTAGCCTTCTCCAAGAGGCCCTGAACCAATTCCACTATGGCATCCATACTCATTGCCTTAGGATGCATGCTGTCAACCTCTTGACTCTCTTCCACTTTAGACATACACAATCTTCAAGATAACATGGCTATGATACCACTCTGATGCAGAGGGTTTGGTACTCTAGAGTTCTTCCTCACTTCAAGATGCTCCTTGGTCTAACCCAACCATCCAATGGTTGTTCTTTGTTGAATCTTCCCCCAATTACGGTCTCCAAGACCCTCACTACCAACTTCTCCTCCAAGGTATAGTTGGTCTTTGGAAGATTCCAAAGTTTCTAGGCTTGACTAATCCAATTAGTCCTCCAAATACCTAGGTTTCTCCACTTGAACTCCTCCTAGAATGCCAAATATTTTCTTAGGATCTTTCCACACATTCACCAAGACTCCTATAAATCTTCTTGACCCATCCTAGGTCATTCTGAACTCATCCCAACACTTCAAGACTCTCTACCAATCCAATTGGTCTATATTTCACTAGGAGGCCTAATTGTCAATTCCCTAGTAGGTCTATTTTCACAGTTTTAGGGATATTACTCCAAAACTCCCCAAATAACCCCACCCAAAACCTTGAAAATCTTCAAGGTATCAACCAACAATGTCAGAATCAGAAACACTCATAACCCTAATTTCTTACAGGCCCTAGATTTTAGCCTATTAATTAGGCCTCTAGACCAGTCAACATAAACAATTATCAAAATGGTCTCCATTCTCCTCCTTCCACCTTCGAATCCTTTTAGGAGAATATCTAGGGCATCTAAAAATGCCACTAAGTCTTTCTCAAAAGGTTATGAGTGCTCTATCAAATTCCTTCTTCTCCCTGTCTTGGCCCAGTTGGATTCACCAGTCAGGTATAGGGCTTTCTCCTTGGCCTAGGAGATCCACTGCAAATACAAAAAACAAAACCAAAACCCTATCTATAGACTCTAACCCTACTTCCCCCATGGTTTCAGTCAATTCCACTAGTGGGATTTTAGGGTAGAGCCACTTCTATCTAAATAGCACTGTACTTTCACTTACAAACCAGTGACCTTCAAAAACTTTTAACTTTACACCTAATGAACTTCAAAGAAAACTATCTAATGCATATGAAAGAGAATTGAAATCAGCCCATCCCCATGGGACCCAATCTTCTCTACTAATCTGTACATAGCCATACAGTAGCAAAGAAACAATGCAGATTGCTAGTAAAAAGTTACATTCATCTGTACAGAGGTGTCAGAAATAAGTGTTTCAATCCAAAATCTCATTAACCCTTCCCAAACATCGAATCCATGCTCATATACTGAGCATGGGGTAGTTACAACCAATCTAACTACATTTTGCAATTTCTTGCAAAAGTTGCTAGCAACTTTTTGCACTTTGTGCATTTTGACTTTCCTTGTCAACTTGATGGGTGAGTTTGACTTTGATGACCCTAGATAGGATATTTAGGGTCCTAAAACACCCCTCAAACCCACATTGCACTAAAATATCAAATTTTCCCAAATTATTTCAAAGTGACCCTAAATCACCTAATGAGCACTAAGGCTCTTACAAGCACGAAGTTAACTTGTCAATGCATCCAACCCCTTGGACATTATTCCAACACACACAAACACTTAAACCAAACCTAAACAACACCAAAACATCAAATAGGGAGGTGCCCTGCACCATACTCTCCTAGACAAAAAAAACTCAAGTCCCTTGAGTTAGGAGGTCTTCAATGGTGACCCCATGTTTCAGAATGTCTCAGCTTCAAATTAGAATAATTTTGTTTAGTATATAATTTATTTCTAAATAAATTAGACAAATAGCTAGTAATTTAAATGTTATTATTGTTTACTCAATTTTGATTAAATTAGAGTTTTATAGATATGTTTGATTCTATATTGTTTTAATTAGAATTTAGATTGTTTATAAGAATTTATTTTATGAATAAATTAATTGTTTAGTTAATGTTTTTATGTAAGACTAAGTTTATAGTTGGCTATTATTAATGTTTTAAATACTTTTCCTATCGTTGCGTTGGCTTTTTTTAGGGTATATCTCTGTATCGTTGGCCAGACTCGTGCACAGTTGACTTTTGGTCAACCATGGTCAAAATTTCTCCGATCACCCTAAATTTTGAGCCAAGTGTTCCCTGTACCCTCTAGACCATAGGATTTTAGTTTCACGCCAATCGGTGACAGTTGAATTTTTGGTCAAACTTTGGTTGAATTTGAGGTCAACGGTCTCAATTTGTGTGTGTGAGTCTCCCTAAGGGTTTAGTAGACCCTAGTAACCACTTTTCCCACATTATGTAGTATAGTTGACTTTTGGTCAACTCTAGTTGACTTTTGGTCAACTATCTCAGTTTGAGTGTGGATCAAAGCCTGTAGCTTAGGGATCCCTGTAGGATAGCTTTGAAAGCTATTCCTTCTTGATTGAACTTTTTGGTTATTATTTCTCCTCTGTGTCATTTTGTGTGCAAGTGTTACCTTTAAGATAGAGTGGCCATCCTTTAGTATGTTTTTTTTTTTTAAATTATTTGTGTTTTTGCCCAACTTTTGGGCATGAAAAATTAAATGTTTTTTATGTTTTGTTATTACGAGATTTATATTTTAAATCAATTGTTAATAATCACAATAGTCCAAATTTAGAAACAACAATGTGATTTCTTTAATGTAACACTTACATTATTCATATATTTCACTATATGCATTTTTATAGGCATACAAATTATAGAGGTTTCAGTCATATTTAGTTATCAACATAATAGTCTGATTTGTGGAAATAACATCATTACCATTTCTTTAATCTTATCAAAGTTACATCTTTATCTCCTCCAATGAATATACCCATATACATATACATAATCATATATACTTAGATTTCTAGTTTTCTAGAAACATTGCTCCTACTCATTCCCACTAGCAATTTGATTTATTTTTTCATCATTTGTCTGCATACTATCTAGGGTTTGAGTGAATCATTTTATTTCACTTTATAATATGATATTGGTTTATCTGTTATTATCCAGTTATGCCGACCCATAAAATATTTGGTTTTTCATAGTTTTGGGCCCATTATTTTCTCTATGGCATCCTATTCCGCTTCCTACACAATGTTCATGTGTATCTATGTGATATATATAGAGACACACACATACATAGATAAACACAAATATATATACATTCATACATGTGCACATATTTGTATATAGGTGCACACATACACAAAAACACCTATGTACATATACATACATATATTTGTGTACACACACGTAATGTCTGAATAATTTACCATGCACTCTTCAATCTAAACAAGTAAACCCGTGCTTATCATTTATGGATACACGTATTTAAAATAGGTATAATGTGGGTGTAGGTTAACTCATTATCATTGCACATGGATGAAAAGAAAAAACATCAAGTTGAAGGAATATGATTAGAGTCACCTTTGATGTGAACTTCACAGATACACAACTTGATGAACATGTCACTGTACCAAAAGTTAAATTTTTAATTATAGTGCATCACAAGTAGAAATCACTCCTAATTTCTGAATCAACAAGAATAATGATAAATAATGCAATGTAGAGTAGCTTCCCTCACATGCTGCCCCCATTAGATAGTGGATGGTATTTGACATGGAGCATGCAGTTGCTTAGCACAAAATACAATAACATGTCTCTAAGTGGTTTTTCTAAGAGGTGGGGTATACCTACTTCGAGTTTGAGGGCATGGGTAATGGAAACAACCATGACTAAAAGAGGAAGGGACTGCAAACAAATTTAACTATGGAAGAGGAGGACGAAGTAGTGTGTGCTAGTGCAAGTACATGGCTTATATTGCCTATGGTCTACAAATCCAAATTTAAATAAACTAAATGTTATGTTTAGTTTGAAAAGTTAAATAAAAATATTTAAAATTGATTTGTTGATATATTTATAAAAAGAGTTTTATATGATTTTGTAAAATGATTATATATTATACTAGTTTAAATATAAGTTTCTAAAATCAAAACTTTCACTTGTAGAAGTGTACTTGGAAGGTAAATATGAACATAATCAATAAAACCATATTAAAAGAAAATTTATTTGTAATTGACATTTTTATATGCTTAAACTTGTAATGCTTATGTCAAAGGGTGTTTGTGAAGGATATTAAACTTGATAGATAAGCATGTGTTCTCCTTTACTCAAGCCACTCAAGCCTTTTTCAAAATTTAAATTTAATGACAATGACCAAATATCAAAGATAATAGGCAATCACATAATATATCTAGGATGATGATGCTACATGGAAATGCAGTGAAATATTATACAAAATGTATTTAAATGCTTGATTTCCTCAACATTACACAAAATATATATAAATGCTCAATTTGTGTAATTTCTAAAATTTCTCCAAATATATTTCTGCATGGTTTGAAATGGTTATAAAATATTAAGCTAAAAGATTAGATGGAAAAATATATTGTCAAAGATATCAAACATTGATTTATCAATATGCTTTTAAAATGATTTTTATTTTATTTCAAATACCTTAATCTTTTTGAAGTGATTATATCTTACTTGAATTTAAAATCTAGGTCTATGAAACGAGAATCTATACCTCTAGAATTACAGAAATTGAGAGGAGAATGTTTCAGTTCGACGGTAGAAGGAAGGGAACAATGCTTTAATGCATAAAAAGTCCCCATGAAAAAACCAAAGTCCAACATTAAGAACAAAATCCTCATCTTATCAAGACACAAATTTCATGATAAAAATCTCCCTTAGCGGAAGGGTAAATGGTAATTTCATTCACCATATATTCTTTCCATGTATCACTTATCCAAGAGTGGAGATTTTGTAGATTTTGCCAAGTTTTCATAAATCTACATATAGGAGCATGATTCTATAGAAATTTCTCTCTTTTGCTAATGAAACTACCCACATTAAGTTTTGACAATAAGGCTACTAAATACCAACGAAGGGGGAACTCAGTTTACTAAGTGTGGCATGAATAAGGGATGGTTGGAGAAATGTACAAAGGAGATTTGAATGGATGAAGAGGCAAGCATCCCTCATTACCACCCTAGTGAAAAACTACCCTAAAATCTAATAGGATGTTAACCAATCATCAAGCTTAATGATCCATAGTGTAACTCAAAATATAATTTATAGTATGAACTATGAGGAATCACTTCCGTTAGGAAAATGACCGGGCCAAGGGAAGATAGTTTGGCAACTTTCCTTATATTGCAAGAGTGTGGAATAGTGGATTCCTATGAAAATGACGCCTAAAAAATCTCCAACAAACCAAGGTTGTGAAAAATCTATTTCAGTCACTAATTATTAATCTCCTACCTTATAAATATTATTTAACTGTTGATAATAAATTCACAGCTTATATCAAAAAATAACACAACTGCAACTTTGCCAATAAAAATACGGAAAGAAATGTGCAACACAATAACACAATATTTTTGGACAAATCATCCCTAGAAAAACCCCGAAGGGAAAACTAGTACTGCAAATGAGAAATATATATTAATCTTCAACAAATTAAGAGATACAAAATTCCTTGCCTCTCACTGGCAAATCTCAAACAATCTCCCAACTCCTCCTACTGATATTCCTCCACTGCTATCCCCAACGCTATCACTCCACCCTTGCTAACACTGCAATACTATTTTCTATCACTGCAAACTCATTTTCTAACACTGCAAATTTGATTCACCTTTTGATGTATCTCCAAATGCCCATGTACCTCCTTTTATACTGCCCTTGGTAAACCAACGACCAAGATCAATTCTCAATCAACGTCTGAGATAAATTACAACCCAACAACCAATCAAAAAATTAATTGCAAGTTGTCACCTAGGAGAATCAAAAAAATAATTAATAATTAATTAATTATTGTTAGCAAGTGGTGGGACAACTTTCCAAGCTAACAAACTAACACTCCCTCTTAGTGAGGAAGTTGTTCCGCAGGACACCCAAACTATCTCTGAAGAAGACAAATTTTTCCTTCCCCAATGCCTTTGTTAGAATGTCTGCTACCTGCTCCTCTGTAGGTATGTACTGTAGCTAAACAACCCCCCATTGTACACAATCTCTGATGAAGTGATACCTGATGTCTATATGTTTAGACCTATCATGAAACACTAGATTCTCAAACAACTTGATGCAACTCTGATTGTCATAATGTATCACACTAGTCTCAACTCTCTGACCAAAAAAGGCCACTATCAACTTCCGAAGCCATATAACTTCACACGTCGCCATGCTAGCTTCTATGTATTATGCTTCTACAGAACTCAAAGCTATGAACTTCTGCTTGCTGCTGAACCAAGAGACAACTCCCAATCCCAAACTAAAACAACACCCTGAAGTGCTTCTCTTGTCTATTATATTGCATACCCAATCTAAATCAATATAGCCTATCAAATTGATACCTTCACCTCAAACATATCTAATCCCATGCTCAACTCTCTTCAATCTGCACACGTGGGTCTCTTTGATGTGTGCTACAAAGCCTTTTGGTTTCTCTATGTATATCTCCTCCTTCAACTCACCATTGAGAAATGTTGTCTTGACATCCATTTGATGGATCTTCCATCTCATCTATGCTGCAAATGAGATTACAGCTTGAATAGAAGTATACCTAGCCACAAGAGTGAATGTCTCCTCATAGTCTATTCCCTCTTCCTGAGAGAACCCCTTTGCCATGAACCTTTCCTTGTATTTCTCGATGCTACCACCTGCACTGTGCTTGATCTTTTAGATCCTACGTGATCCAACCACTACCCTATCTGTTGGTCTTGGAACTACCTCCCACACATCATTATGCATTATTTAGGTATATTCCTCAACCAGCGCATCTCATCAAACCTGATGCTATGCAGCTTCTTGATAATTGGAAGGCTCACTATTTACCAAATGACTGACTAAAGCCACATAGTCATTAAACTTTGCTGGTGGTTTCCTTGATCTTTTAATCCTCCTAGGAGTTCCCACAAACCCTTGAGTATCCCTTTGTTGAACCTCACGGTTCCAGCTGCCAACTGTAGAAGATGAAATATCAACCTCCATATCTTCTTGATGCACTTCCTACAACACCAGTTGCTCCATACTCTATGAACTCACACCACTTGATCCTACACTTGTACTAGTAACTGTATAACTTGAGCTTTGTTTCCCTTGACTCGGTTGAGCTACCCTTGGAGCTTATGTTGGCTACTTACTCTGATCTTCTACTAGTAAATCTCAAGACCTTCTAAAAGCCTTATCCTCCATGAATTTAACATCACATCTGACCATAATCCTTCTAGGCCCTAGAATAAATATACAATATGCCTTTGAGGTTTCACTATACCTAACAAAGTACCCCTTCTCTACAGTCTGATCTAACTTGGTACGTGTATCACCTGGAATATGACAATATGCCAAACTTCCAAATATCCTGAAGTGACTGACATTTGGCTTCTTTCCTATGAAAGCTTCCTCTGGTGTCATCTTCCCTAGTACCTTATATGGAACCATGTTCTGTATGTACAATATTGTACTACATGCCTCTGTCCATAAGTAGCAGGACATATCTTGGTCATGTAACATAGCCCTTGCTTCCTCTGATATGGACCGGTTCTTTCTCTCAGCAACTCCATTCTATTGCGGATTGTAAGGAACAGTCCACTCTCTCTTGATTCCTTCCTTGGTATAAAACTCCTAGAATTCATTTCCTTTGAACTCACCTCCATTATCTAATCGAAGAACCTTTATCTTCCTTCTTTTTGAGTTCTCCACAAGAGCCTTGAACTTGTGGAAGCAACTTAAAACCTCATCATTGGTCTTCAAGAAGTATATCCAGGTCTTCCTGGAGAAATCATCAATAAAATTAACATAGTACTCATATCCTCTAAGAGACTTCATCAAAATTGGTCCACTTACATCTGAATGTACTAGATCAAGAACACCCTCAGATCTGGTGTCACTCCTTGGAAACGATGTTTTTGCAAGCTTCCCCAACACACATCCCTTACACACATCATCATGCTCTGTGATCACCTCAGGAACACCTGTCACAGTCTCATGAAGAAATTTAAATGCTCCATGATGTATATGGCCCTTCCTCCTATGCCATAGCTCTCCAAGATCTCTAGGATTAATGTTTCTCACAAATGCCTTAGGAGTATCAAACTGAAATCTATAAAGGTGAGTGCTACTAACTCCAATAGATACTTGTGATTTCCAATCTTTATGCTTACTCAAAACATGCATCCCTCTAAAGAGAACATTATACCCTTTATCTTGAAGGACACATATAGAAACCAAATTCATGTATAAGCTTGGAACATGCAACACATCATGAACAAGAATCACCTTCCCATTCTCCCTCTGAAAATGAACAGTCCCTTTCCCAACTGAGTTGAGCTTGGAAAAGTTTCCCATAGAAATCTAGATACTGGTGTCCTCCTCCTTGTAACTAGAGAAGTAGTCTCTAACTCCTATCATATGAAATGATTCCCCACTATCTATGTACCAAACACTCTATGAGGTTGAGATAATCATGCAAACTATGAGTGCAAACTCATCCTCCAATCTACTAGAGAAGTCATCTGCACTTGCTGAAGCTGCCACCTGCATCTTACCCTTCCTTTGCCATAAATCACTGACATATTGGCCAAACTCATGAAAAACAAAGCACTTGAGCTTAGATAGATCGTTATTCTTCTTACTTGTGAATTTGAGCCTTTGCTAGACCCCTTCTTCACTTTCCCCTTACCTGCTAGGGCAATGTTTTCCTATTCCACCTCACTTTTCTGACTCTTGTTGTTGGCTCCATTGACAAGACTTAGTCTAAACTCCTCTTGAGTGAAATCACTCCATGGTCAATCCCAACTCAGTAAGGTGTCTCATCCACTGACAACTTGAACAAAGACATCCCACTGCTTAGTAAACCCATTTAGGGCTATCCTGACTAGCTCATCATCACTTGGACTATCTCCAACAACTGCTAACTCATCCTTGACAAGTCTAAGTCTGGTAAGGTAACTTGTGATGTCTTCTCCCTTGTTCACCTGGGTATTCTTCAACTTTTCTCTGAGAATCAGATTTTGGTTGGTGGTAGCATTCTGGTATAAATTCAGAACGGTGTCTGACGTCTTCTTCACTGTATCTAAATCTGTAATATGTGGAACAATATGGTCCTTGACACCATCAAGGACTATCCTCCTTGCCTTGCCATCATCCTTCTTGTATGATACAAGTTGTATTGTATATGTAGGTACAAGTACAGTACTGGTAACATATTCCTTGATACCATTCTCTTCTAGCAATAAATAAATTTTGGCTTTCTAGACACCAAAATTTAAAGCACCATCCAATCTATCCTGATTTCTCAAACCTGTTGAGGCCATCTCAAAGAAATAAAAGAAAAAATAAATCGGAAGAGGTCAAACTCAAATTTATTTCCTTTGCCTAGGGTAAACATTTTCTACCCTCAACACTTCTCTGATACCATGTGAAAAATCTATTGCAGCCACTGATTATTAATCTCCTATATTTATAAAGATTATTTAACTGCTGAAAACAAATTCATAGCTTATATCAAAAAATAACACAACTGCAACTTCGCTAATAAAAATATAGAAAGAAATATGCAACACAATAACACAATATTTTTGGACAAATTGTCCCTGGGAAAACCCCGAAGGGAAAACCAGTACCGCAAATGAGAAATATATATTAATCTTCAACAAATTAAGAGATACAAAATTTCTTGCCTCTCACTGGGAGAACTCAGACAATCTCCCAAATCCTCCTGTTGATATTCCTCCACTGCTATCCACAATGCTATCACTACGCCCTTGCTAACACTGTAATATTGTTTGCTATCACTGCAAACTCATTTGCTAACACTGAAAATGCTCTTCAACTTTTGATGTCTCTCCAAATGCCCCTAGACCCCCTTTTATACTACCCTCATTGGTAAACCAACAACTGAGATCAATTCTCAATCAACGACTGAGATAAATTACAACCGAACAACCAATCAAAACATTAATTGCAAGTTGTCACCTAGGGGAATCAAACAAATAATTAATTATTGTTAGCAAGTGGTGGGACAACTGTCCAAGCTAACAAACTAACAAAGGGCGACATCATCATATGGAGCAACAATGAAAAAGGACACGTGTGTGAATCATGCTAATTGAAAGAATGACTTTTTTTAACTACATGAATATACTTATTTTGATTTTGAATATTATATCAAATATTGTATATAATAATAAATATAGTTATGATATATATAAAATTAAATTACACAATTTTAATTTGTAATTAATTATAAAATATAATTAAAATAGTTTAAAATATCATATAAAAGAGATTTAATCAAATCATCAAAATTAAAAAAATTAATTATATATTAGATTTTATAAGTATAATTGTAATAACAAAATATATCTGAATATTAAAAGAATAAATTTAGGCTTCAATGTGTGTAGGTTAAAAGAGACAAAAGTTAAAGTTATCTTATTAGGGTTAAATATGCTAATGATAAAAAAAATTCCTATCTTTTGAATGGTCTATTAGAATATTGTTTTCTTTGTGTTACGTAGGTGAAACTTATGACCCATAGATTCACATTTATTTTATAGGTCAAACATTTCATCTTTTATACTATGGGTCTAGTAAGGTGGCAACAAAATTAACATGAAATGAGGAGTTCGATATCAATTATTTTTTAAGAAATAAGTTACTAAAATTTCTCTAGTGCTACTTTTAAAGACCGTGTCCCAAGAAATAAAGAAGAGTTGATAGTAACAAGAATATTTGTTCTATTTTCCCATACCACATGCCATACATTCACAAAAATGAAAATAAAATAAGTGAAATGAAAAAAAAGTAATAGATAATTTATTTTATATAATTAATATATTACGTAATTATTCAAAACTTCAACCTATTACATTATACTTACAAATCAAATTTTATTATATTTAAAGATATATTATTTCACTTTACATATTTTCTTTGTACGAAATACGAAGGTGTTGTTTTGTAGAGAATAGAAATATTGCTGGGTGTATGAAGCCCAACGGTCACCTATTGTTTTCCCTCCAATATTATGTCTTTTCATTTCTATTCGAAAGATCTTTATAAGCTGAGTGGATAATGTTTATTCCACAATTATATTTGGAAAATTGCTATGATGTGTTACTAAAAAAAATAGAGATATTAATAAGACATGTTCCCCTGCTAAAAGTGGATGTAGTCAAATTGGTGAGCCACTATAAATCTCTATGTTGAGTCTTTTGTCTTATTTCTTGTTTTCTGATTTCTGTATCTTTCTTTCATTTCATTCACACTTCCAATTACTTCACAATTGGTATTAGAGCAAGGTAGGATTTCTGGTTGAGATTTCGATGGTTGAAATTCTAGAATCATGGAAGAAGCGAAGCTAGAGAAATTCTTTGGACAAAATTTTGGTTTGTGAAAAGTACAAATGGAGTCTTTGTTGATAAAGAAAGATCTCTCACTTGCACTTGAGGGGAAATCGAAGAAGCCAACTTCGATAAAAGGATGAAGATTGGGAAATCCTCGACAAGAAGACAAGAACAAGTATATTTCTCTCACTGTCCAATAATATCCTCTTCATTGGCACATTTGAGAAAACAATGAAAGCGGTATGAGACAAAATTCTATCCATGTATGCAATGGAATCGGCTGAAAATAAAGTGTCCATCATGAAGATGTTATACAAACTCAAGATGAAGGAAGGTGGCATCATGGAAAACCATATCAATGAGTTTAATACTCTAATCAACTAAGAAAATTCAGTTGGCATGACACAAGATGATGAGAACAAATCCATTCTCTTGTTGAGTTCTTTACCAAGAAGCTAGGATGGAGTTGTGACAACGGTTAGCACTTTGGTATCTGGTAAGAAAGAGTTAGTTTTTGATGATGTAGCAACTACTCTTCTCAACAAAGACATCAGAAGAAAGAACCAAGAATCCTCATCTAGGGAATCCTTAACAGTTGTAAGCACAAAAAATAAAGGAAGGAGCCATAATAGAGGCAAAAATAATCATCATAGAAGATCCAAATCAGCTATGAGATCAAAGTCTAGAGGAAAAAATGGTGATTGTTGGTTTTGTGGTAAATCTTGTCATGAGAAAAACGATTGTAGAAATTACAAAAAAGCACAAGAAAGAGTGCAGGATAACAAAGAAAACACAACCTATGATAAAGATGATGGTGTTTTAATATTTTCAACAAGAGAGACTACTTCTGATTCTTTGGTCTTGGATTCTGGTGCTCCTTTCATACCTCCTCATGTATGGAATACTTCACAAATTAACAAGGTCAGTTTGGAGAAGTATATTTAGGAGATAATAAAGCTTGCGAAATTATCAGTAAAGGGGACATTTTATCGTCATTAAAAGGAGGTGGTAAATGGTTGCTAAAAGATATACATCATGTTCCCAGATTAAAAAGAAATATGATTTCGGTAAGTCAGCTCTACACACAAGGTTTTAATACCTTCATCTTTGCGGATGCATGGAAAGTCACAAAAGGTTCCATAGTTATTAGAAAAGGTGATAAAATTGGTAGTTTATTTATTGTAGAAATTATTGGTGAAGTGGAAGGTGCTATGTCAGTTGTGGAAAACAACTTAGAACTTTGGCATCAAAGGCTCTGTCACATGAGAAAGAAGGGCCTTGATGTTATGCAAAAAAGGGAACAACTATCGAGCATCAAATCAATCGATTTAGAATTTTTCCAACATTGTCTTTATGACAAACAAAAGTGGGTTAGCTTCTTGAAGACCAGATATAAAAAGAAGAGTAGACCATTAGCATTGGTTTATTCTAACATCTTCAGACCCACTAAAGTAACCTCCATTGGAGGAGCAAACTACTTTGTTACATTTCTTGATGATTGCACAAGAAAAGTGTGGATTTATATGCTTCATAGGAAATCTAAAGGATTTAGTAAATTTAAAAATTTTAAAGCTTCAGTTCAAAATCAGATTGGCCATAAGATCAAATACTTGCAAACTAATAATGGTGGTGAATTATGCTTGTTAGAATTTGATACTTTTTGCGTTCATAACAGTATTCGTAGAATTAAAATTGTTCATTTTAAACTTCAAGAAAATGGAGCTGCAAAGAGGTTAGATAGAATGATTTTGGAGAAGGCACGATGTACACTTTCAAATGCAGGTTTAGGAAAAGAATTTTGGGTAGAAGCTTGCAATACAACAATGTATTTGATCAATCATAGCCCTTCATCTCAGATAGATTTTGGTATTCCGATAGAGGAATGTATGGGAAAGAGGATTTCTTATTCACACATCAAAGTATTCAAATGACAAGCCTATGCACATATTCCAAAATAAAAGAGGACCAAGTTGGACCCCAAATCACATAAGTGCATCTTTGTCGAGTATGGAAAAGACCAGTATGGATTTCAAAATTGGGATCCAATTGCAAAAAATATAATTCACAGTCAAGATGTAGTTTTGAATGAGAATATTTTTCTAGCCCTACAGACACAAGAAACACCAATGAAAGAATATGTGCCCCTTTTAGCTCTTGAAGATAATTAGTCACAGAGGTTATCTGGGAATAATCTACAGCCAGGAAGACGTGTGGAATGCAAAATTTATAGCCTTCACCCACATTGGTTTTATTCCCTCTCCTATTTCATCTCCTTCTTCTATGAGCTCTGGAACTGATCACTAGTCTACTCCAATCGGTCCAAATTCTGTTAGGAAAGCTACTCGTGGAAACGCCTTCCAAATGTCAATTTACAGGGGAAATTGATCAAATATACTGAGATGCATAGGAAAAATAAGAACAGAGAAAATAAAGCCACACACAAGATAAAACACAAGAGACAAAGATTTACATGGGAAACCCTTATGGGAAAAAACCCACCACTGAAAAACCCCTGAGCAACTTTGTATTACAGTAAACAATTACATACAAAACACTCTAGTTTTCTGTATGGTCTCATAGGCTCAGATTGTGTTACAATCAACCTGATATTACAACCATACAATTCTTCACAAATCTTGCAGCCATTTATGCACACTATAATTCGTTACAGAATTTGATACAAGAACGGTTACCGGCAAAACAGTTGTCTACCAACCGTCTGTCACATACGGTGATTACTCACTTTAGCACTTTTTCCTCTGTCGAGTCTCGCTTATGGTAACTTCTTCCTTTAGGCACATTTTCCTCCATCAGGTAACTTCTCCCTTCGAAATGTTTACCTTCGTCGGGTAACTTCTCCCTTCGGCACATTTACCTCCGTCGGATAACTTCTCCCTTCGGCAGGTTTACCTCCGTCGGGTAACTTCTCCCCTCAACATGTTTACCTTCGTCGGGTAACTTCTCCCTTCGACACGTTTACCTCCGTCGGGTAACTTCTCCCTTCGCTGTACGGTGAGATTGCCTCGGTCGTACAGTGGTCTGTCCGTACCGTGAGACACATCCTTTGGCGGTTGCGCAGGCACTTCTCCTCACCGCACGGTGTCTCTATCGTACGGTCCTCCACCTTCTGTCATCCTCCACCGTACGGTGGCCTTTTCCATACGGTCCTCCACCGTACGGTGGCCTTCGTCAATGTTCAACAATCTCCCACTTGACGAAGGATAGAGTTACTCAGCATGACTAACAGAAACAATCACCAAGTATGCACACCATTTTTGTTTCCATGTATCCATGAGCATATGTAACTGATCAACCCATGCCAAACTCCAAATGCAAAGCCACAATTGTTGGAATTATGTTATATTTGTCATCAGTGAAAATACTTATTCGATTCTGAATGCTTACCGAGCTCATCACTCAGTCCACAGCTTATACCGAGCATTCAGTAATCACTTTGTAAAGCTCAGCGGTTAAACAGTTCAAACTGAGCAGAACAGTAGTCACCGAGCTTCACCGTAACTACCGAGCCATCAGTTGAAGCCAACCGAGAAGTCAGTTACTACCGAGTCACCAGAGGTTACTGAGTGACATTATATCTACCGAGTCACTAGCAGCTACAGAGTTCCAAGCTACACTTCGGGACTAGTATGGACCGAGCTTCTACTCTTACTGAGAGCATGACGATGCCGAGTATTGTAGTGGATGCCGAGTATCAGAATATCACCGAGCCAACTTGAGGAACCCGAGCTTCTACCGACTCAGTAATATTTTGTTTACTTATGAAAGGCTAACTTAGAAATAAGCTTATCTTATTTATATGTATTTGGCCGACCTTGCAAATTGTAATTATGGGAACGGTATATATATGTAATGTATTATACCATCTGAAGTGTGTAATCAGAGTAATCAGCGAAAATTAGCAGCAGAGCAGAGCATTTTCGCAAGGTCAGTAAAGGAGCAGAATTGCCATATCTATCACAGAAGGTGATCAGTATTCAAATTATCTTATCAGCAATAAAGTTGTAAGTCAAGATCTACTGTTTCATCCTAACAGTTGAATCAGTTTGTAAATCCTTTAACAGGGTAGACTTAACAGTCTTTCATAAATCTCCTAACAGAGTGCATACT
>MU225079.1:5934248-5952090 GCA_018584345.1 Thuja plicata
TTCCAACCCAAAGGCCTAGAGGATTCAAGCAGGCCTGAGACGTGTTTTCCAGCAAACATAGAAAAAATTAACATTTTTTCTTGTGTGCTCTCCGTCAGGTTTGCATGTGGTTCAATAATGATAAAATTAGACACCATGATATTGTAGATCTCTCTGATAGCTATCTAATGATGTAATTTATTTTGAATTCTCATTGTGTTCAGCTTTTCATTTTTAATTTCTTTTCTAAGTATGTCCATTTTTTGTCAAAAACCAACGTGTATTCATTTGCGCTTAGATTTTGGCTTGTTCATCGAATTTTGAAAAAAATTACATTTTCAGAAACTAGACTCCATTCTACACACTTTGAAAAAGGAAGTTTTTATTTTCAATTAGTTTTCAATGATTTCTAGGAGGAGCACACAGAAATTTCATGTTTTTAGGATGTGTCCACTTCAAAAAATGGCAAAAAATCACACTTTCATCAAAAAATTAGCAGAAAAATCTGGGATAAACTAGGTGGTGTTAGCTAATTTCTCACTCGAGCGATCAATTTTTTTTAAAAAAAAAAGTTAAAATTTTAGGGGGAGCACACCAGACGCTATGTTATGTTTTTTCACAAAAATTAGAACCACTTTTTGTGCTCCCTCTATTTGAGGGCCTTAATCTCCACCATTTCTAAAAAAAATTAGTAGTTTACAAACTAGATTCATAGTAGAACAACTCTTGTTTTTGTCACATTTTAAAATTTTGAGTGTAACTATCCTCAATTTCTCGTTGAAGTTCAGAGTTAGCTGATTTCAGAAAAAAAAGTGGCATCTTATACCCCCTTTTTGGTCCCCCATCTGTGTGCACTTACCCTTATGCACAAAATAGATTTGTTAATTAGGCTTTAGAAATTGAAAAGAAAATTGAAGTGACAAGTGTAAAAGCCAAACTCTACAATCTTAGTCATTTATCAACATCCAACCTGACATCTTTGGAGGAAGTTATTGAGCTTCAAAACTAGTTATAGGTGTGTACAAATGAGATTGTTGAAGGATTTTAGAAAGTTTCATATGCATGCAATTGGTAGATGTAAATCTCGACTTTGCATCATCCCTTCCTGAGTTAAAAATATAGTTTAAAACGTGTCAAGAAAAAGTGAGATGGTAGGTAATGCCAAGTTCTACAACATTTGCAAGAATTAAGATGTGTAGGAAACCATTCAAAGATGCTTGAGTGGGAAGCTATTCAAAATGGCCCGAGTACCGCCAGGAATATGTGAAGACAAGTATTTGAAGTGACAAAGATAGTTTTAATCTAAGTAGAGATCTTTGACAAAGAACATAGAAGAGAAGGGGATTCCCATAGTATGGGTGGAAGCAACCCACCAAATCACTGAAAAATTAGAAGGGTTGTGGATGGGAGTAATGACCAAAGGAAGAGGGGACAATTTAGGCTAAGGGTAGCTATAGAGAATAAGTTTGTTGGGAGAGATTGTGAAGGCAAAAAACTTGGAAAGACATGTTTGTAGAATGTAATGTGTGTGATGAACTATAATTGATTGAATGTTTGAAGATGATAAGTTGATGATCACCGAGATGTAAAAGTAAATGCAATACATTAAATCAGTTAATGTATTGTATTCTCATTGATGTCAACTTGATATGGTTTGGGTGTTCATACACATATTGTCATAACCTTGAAGATCTAAAGAGACAAAGTTTATGTGGTCGGTAAAACATAAAAGGTTTGTATACACCGAGTGATAGTGAACACTGACTGAAAGTGAACCCTAAGTAGTTCACAGTGTATACCGAGCACCACAGTAAACTGGAGTTGATGACCAAGCACAACTGAAGATGATGACCAAACAGTTGTGAAGTTAAAGAATGACAAAACTACTTAGCTGGCAGAGCTATATTTAGGGATTGAATGATTGGTTGCTTTATTATCAATGATCAATTAAACTAAAGAAAGGAAAGAGATTTAAAGCACATTTTATTCATAGTTATCAGGGAGAGATTTATAGAATAAAACTAAAGGAGAGATTTATGAGATAAAGCAAATCATGGCGATTTTTACGGATCAAGAAGAGATCTACGATAAAAACAAGGAGATTGAGTGGCTAATCATGTCTATATAAGGAGACAGGGAATTCATTATCAAAGAGATGAATGCTGAGTATATTTTGTGTGAAGATAGAACTCTTCATGTAGATCTGAACATACAGGTTGAAGAACAAATCCAAGAAATTCTGTAGACACCGAGCAACAAAGGACAAAGCATTCACTGAGCAGAATAAAGAAAGAGAGAAAAGGAACTAAAGTGCATATTGATCAGAGAGGTATTATTAGATTAACAATAGATCTTAATATTTGCAAATCAAAGTTGTATTTTGAATAGATCATTTATTGTATCAGTTTAACCATTAATTCAAAAAATCTCTTAACCGAGTGGGATTTAACAGTCCTTATTGTATTGAGATACTCAAGAGTATCAAAAGGTTTTCTCGTTGACAACATAGTGAGTGCTAGGTCAAAAGACAAATTGTTGGTTTTAAATCCTCTAACAAGGTCACACTTAATAGTGTGTATTGTAACCTTTAATAGGGTTGGCTCTTCACTGAGCTCACTTCAGAAGAGTGAAAATATTTTGGGTTACCCATCCCAGGTAATCTTTCCCATATTGGGTTTCCACGTTAAAATCTATGTGTCAAATGTGTATATGTTTCATTGCATTGATATTTTGTTTTACACATTATTGAAACTGGATTTGTTGGTTAACACTAAGTTTATTTGTTGCTATCAAATAAGTATAGAAAAGATAAACAATATATCTTACAGAGCAATTTATATTTGTGAAGATTAATTATGGCATACATCTTGATGACATTGGACTATAAGATAACTAAGGGTATTATATTTAAGATATAAGTTTTTGATTGGATCTTTTGGAATTATTTTTAAGGCCACTTATTCACCCCCCTCTCAATTATTCTAACAATTGGTATCAGAGCTTTGGTGCTTGGAAGAAAAGTTTAAAAGGAATTAAGCTAAAGATCACAAGATGAGTAAAATAGATGTGCCTAATTTGAACAAGGACAAATTTGCATCATGGAAGAAAAGGATAAGACTTCATCTATCTGGTATTGGAAATGATGTTACACAACACTTGGATACTGAATATGCTAACCGACTGGACCTCTGACTCTTGATCAATTAAGAGAAAAACATGAACACAATTCTATGATGATAGAAATTGCTTCTTCACTAATCGATGATTAATTTGAAGATGTGAAATCATGCACCTCTACAAATAAAATGTGGGAGAAACTCAAGCTAGTACATGGAGGAAATGCCAATATGTTGAGAGAAAAAGATGAAAGCCTGAGAGGAAAGTTTTATGACTTGAGAATGAAAGGAGGAGAGAACATCACTTAGTACAGTGAAAAAATCAAAGAAGTTGTTAATGCTATTCATGGAGTAGGGGGATTACTTGATGAAGAAACAGTTGTAAGTAAAATTCTGAGAACCTTATTGCCTGTTTACGCTATTAGAGTATCTACAATTCAAGAAATGAGAGCAGTAGTTGGTAAAAATGTTACTCTTGATAGCTTGATTGGTAGACTTATCTCATTTGAGATGAACAACTATGACAACAGTGTATTACCTAGTATTGAGTCTGCATTCAAGTCTTCTTAAAAAATAAGCAAATCTAGTAATAAACACACTATGAGAAATGATAGTGACAGTGATAGTGATGAAGAACTTGATGAACTTGAAGTACTAATGGATAGAAGATTACATAGAGGTAAAGGAAGATATAAATGTAAACTACCATTGGTCTATTTTAATTGCAAAGAAATTGGTCATTTTTCTGCTAGATGCCCTAACAAGAGAAAGGATAAAAGCGACAATGACAAATCTTATGTAAATAAGTATGACATAAGTGATGACCGAGACTACAGAAGCAACCGACACTCTAACAGAAGAGATAAACAAGATTACAAGGACAAAAGCAAGAAGGTTTGTTACTTGGTTGAGAACAAAGCTAAAAATTTTGGTACTGATTCTAATGAAGACATTGAGGTAGTATTTGTTGCTATAAAGGATGACTCAAATGATGAAGAAAGGTATGTTGAAACAACACTCATATCTAAAGTTAGCAAAAATGATGTCTGGATTATTGATAGTGGTTGTACTCATCACATGACTGGAGATAAAGAAAATTTTGAAACTTTTGAATATTATAATTGTGGATCAGTTAGGATGGGTAATGACTCACCTTGCCTAGTTGAAGGAAAAGGTACTATCATGTTGAATAATCTGATCAGACGTGAAAATGCATAATGGGTGAAAGGACTTAAATATAATCTGTTGAGTAATTCACAGCTGAACAACTCAGGACACCAAGTTCCATTTGAGAAAAAAAGGAAATGATCTATAATGGAATAGGAAAGTTGATCGGTACTGGTGAACAAACAAAAGGTAATCTATTCTATCTTGATAATATCAAGACCACTTATTTATTGGCTAGAAATGAAGACATTTGGTTGTGGCATAAAAGGTTATGTCATGTTAATTTTGACAACATGGTTAAGATAAGTAAGAAAAGAAAAGTGAGAGGATTACTGAGTATTTCAAAGCCCGACCATGTTATGTGCAAGAATTGTCAAATGGGAAAAATGACAAAGTTTAGTTTCAAGAGAAAAACCTACACATCTAATGCTATTCTAGAGTTAGTCCACACTGACTTATGTGGACCAATGAGAACAAAGATCTATTATGGTGATAGATACTTTATTCTATTTGTTTATGACTACTCTAGGATGATGGCTGTCATGTTCTTAAAAGAGAAATCTGAAGCATTTAAGATGCTCAAATGGTATAAAGCTAAAGTTGAAAAAAAAATGGAAAAGAACTGAAATGTTTAAGATCAGATAGAGGAGGAGAATTTATTTATGATGAATTCACTAACTTTTGTAATGAGCATGAGATTACAAGACAGGTTTCTGCACTGAGAACACAACAACAAAATGGGATTTCCGAAAGGAGGAATATATAAATTGTTGATTGAAAAAGGCATCACACAAACATTTCACAGAGAAGTTGTAAGTACTTCTGTCTATACACTAAACCGAGTTCAATTAAAGAGAGATGTAAATAAGACACCTTATGAGCTATGGTATGGATACACACCAAATGTGAGTTACTTTAGAATTTTTGGAAGTCAATGTTATATAGTGAAAGATGATAGAAATGGGAAACTTGAATCTAGAAGTGATGAAGGAATATTTCTAGGATATTCTACTAAAAGAAAAGCTTATAAATATCTAAACAAATCTTCTAACAAAATCATTGAGAGTGCAAATGTTAAAGTGGATGAATTTGCTGAGAAAAATGATGAGGAAAGTAGAAAGGAACGTGAAGCTTACAACAGATTTGTCTACATTAAACACCCTAACACCTTTCCCGAGCAACAGATTGGAGATACCAAGCTACAGTGTGACACTACTGAGTGACAAAATAATATAACTGAGAAATAGACTGCACACATTGAGAATCAAGAAAATAATCACAATGCTGAACCAAGTGATGAAGATCAAAATGAAGAACCAAGATCTGAACATGTACTTGCTAAATATGTCAGAAGACACCATCCACATGACTAGATCATTGGGGAAAAAAGAGAAGGAATGAGAACAAGAAGTAAGTCACTTAACAATAGATGCTTGATTTGTGATTTTGAGCCTAAATATGTTAATAATGCACTTGAGAATCAAGAATGGGTTAGTGAAATGAATGAAGAGATTGAACAGATTGAGAAGAATAAAACATGGACATTAGTACCTAGATTGAGTGGTCCAAAAATTTCATTGGCACCAAATAGATTTTTAGAAACAAACTTAATGAGAATAGAGAAGTGACAAGGAACATTTAGAAATATTGGTATGCAAAGGGTATGCACAAGAAGAAGGTATTGACTATGGAGAAACCTTTGCACCTATTTCTAGACTAGAAGGAGTAAGAATTATACTTTCTTATGCTACTTTCAAAGGATTCAAAGTATACCAAATGGATGTCAAATCTGCATTTCTGAATGGAATACTAGAAGAGGAGGTATACATTGAACAACATGAAGGGTTTGTTGATCCTAACAAGAGGAACATGGTTTGTAAACTACACAAAGCCTTGTATGGATTGAAAAAGGAATCAAGAGCATGGTATGAAAGACTTAACTCTTATCTCCTTAGTATTAGATTTGTTATAACAAGTGACAACAGTAATCTATATTTGAAAGGAGATACAAATGATAATATTTTCATTATTGAGATATTTGTTGATGATATCATATTTGGAGGTAATGATATACTATGCAAGTCATTTGCTGAAGAAATGAAAATAGAATTTGAAATGCCAATGTTTGGAGAGATCAAAATTTTTCTTGGTCTATAGATTGTACAATAAGATGCAGGTATCTACATCACACAATCAAAGTAAATTAAAGAAGTTTTGAAGATATTTAAGATGGAGGACTCCAAACCAGTTGGAACACCTATGGCAACCAAATGAAAATTCATAAAGGAAGACAAGACAACCAAGGTAAATCAGACCTTATACAGATCCATGATTAGTAAACTAATGTATGTTGTACACAGTAGACCTGATATAGCACATGCAGTTGGTATTGTTGCAAGATTCTCTACTAACCCTAAGGAATCACACATGACTGTTGTTAAAAGAATTTTGAGATATCTAAAAAATACTGAAGACTATGGTTTTTGGTACAATAAAGAAAGCAAATTTGAGCTACAAGTTTATACTGATGCTGATTGGGCTGGAAACATAGATGATAGAAAGAGCACTATAGGAGGAGCATTCTTTACAAGTGTCAGACTTGTCACATGGATAAGTAAAAAGAAATGATGCATATCTCAATCAACTGCAAAAGAAGAATATGTAGTTGTTGCTGCAAATTGCTCTAACATTGCATGGATCAAGAAATTTATGAAAGGTATGAATGAAGAAATTCTTCACCTAGCAATTATCTATTGTGATAATACAACTGCTATTAACATCTCAAAGAACCCTTTGATGCATGCTAAGACAAAGCACATGTAGCTATTAAGTATCATTACTTGAGGGAACAAGTACAAGAGAAATAGGTGATACTAGAATATGTACAATCCAAAGAACAACTAGCAGACATATTCACAAAACCATTGCCCAAAGATACATTTGAATACCTAAGGAATAGGCTAGGGGTTCGTCCCTTGTCTATTGGTCACTAAGCTGACTTGGAGGCTGCATCAGCCTACACATTATCAGAAGATTAATGATGTTGATGCAAGCAAAGAGATGGACTGTAATGACATATAAGTACACTGAAGGTACTTATTTGAACCACACACCAGAGACATTATTGGCTACTCAAGAGCTCTAAATTTTTTTGGTATTGTTGTCAAAGGGAGAGAAAGATTCAATGAAATATCCATCAGGGAGAAGAACATCCAAAGGGAGACAAAGATTCAATGAAATGAAGAGAAATATTCAATGAAATAACCATCCATCAAAGGGAGAGAATTGGAGAAAGTTAAAACTACATATCTATCCAAAAAAGGGAGAAGAGATTCTACAAGAAAGGGAGAGACAAAATCAAAAGATAGAACTACTACACCTATTCATTGAAGGGAATGAAGAAAGGGAGAGCACACAATAGAATAGAATCTACAAGAGAGCTGTATGGTAAAATATTTAAAAAAAACATATTAAATCTAAGCTAAGAGAGCTTACCGAGATTCAGATATTTAAATTGGTTATAGAAATAATTTTGGTATGTTATGACATATTTTATACTGCATATTTCATATTGTGTTTCCATCAATGCCAAAGGGAGAGATTGATGAGCTATAATTGATTGAATGTTTGAAGATGATAAGTTGATGATCACCGAGATGTAAAAGTGAATGCAAGACATTAAATCAGTTAATGTATTATATTGTCATTGATATCAACTTGATATGGTTTGATTGTTCATACACATATTGTCATAACCTTGAAGATCTGAAGAGACAAAGTTTATGTGGTCAGTAAAACTAAAGGGTTTGTATACACCGAGTGACAGTGAACCCTGAGAAGTTCACGGTGTATACCGAGAAAGTGTATACTGAGAACCGCAGCAAACTAGAGTTGATGACCGAGCACAAAGAAAGATGATGAATGAACATAACTGAAGTTAAAGAATGACAAAACTACTTACCTGGTAGAGCTATATTTAGGGATTGACTGATTGATTGCTTTATTATCAACAATCAGTTAAACTAGAGAAAGGAAAGATATTTAAAGCACATTTTATTCATAGGTATCAAGGAGAGATTTAGAGAATAACACTAAAGAAGAACTTTATGAGATAACACAAATCATGGTGAGTTTTATAGATCAAGAAGAGATCTATGATAAAAAAAGGATATTGAGTGGCTAATCATGTCTATAAAAGGAGACAAGTAATTCATTATCAAAGAGAGGAATTCTAAGTATATTTTGTGTGAAGATAGAAATATTCATGCAGATATGATCATACAGGTTGAAGAATAGAGCCAAGAAATTCTGCAGACACTGAGCAAAAAAGGACAGAGCATTCACCGAGCAGAATAAAGAAAGAGAGAAAAGGAACTGAAGTGCATATTGATCAAAGAGGTATTATTGGACTAACAATATATTTGAATATTTGCAAATCAAAGTTTTATTTTGAACAGATCTTTTACTATATCAGTTTAACCATTGATTTAGAAAATCTCTTAACCGAGTGGGATTTAACAGTCCTTATTGTATTGAGATACTCAAGAGTATCAAAAGGTTTTATTTTTGACATCATAGTGAGTGCTAGGTCAAAAGACAAATTGTTGGTTTTAAATCCTCTAACAAGGTTGCACTTAACAGTGTGTATTGAAACCTTTAATAGGGTTGGCTCTTCACCGAGCTCACTTCAGAAGAGTGAAAATATTTTGGGTTACCCATCCCAGGTGGTTTTTCCCATATTGGATTTCCAGATTAAAATCTATTTGTCAAATGTGTATATGTTTCATTGCATTGATATTTTGTTTACACATTATTGAAACTGGATTGGTCGGTTAACACTAAGTTTATTTGTTTCTATTCGGTAAAGTCTAGAAAAGATAAACAGTATATCTTACCGAGTAGTTTATATTTGTGAAGATTAATTATGGCATACATCTTAATGACATTGGGACTACAAGATAACTGAGGGTATTATATTTAAGATATAAGTTTTTGATTGGATCTTTTGGAATTATTTTTAAGGCCACTGATTCACCTCCCCCCCTCAGTTATTCTAACTTTAAGTTTTAATTCAAATAAAAGAGATTTTATGTTATTTTGAGTTTGAATCAAAATTTGTAGACCTGAGGAGCCTCATTGCATAACTTTTAAAATCTAAATGCACTGGTTAGTACAAATCAAATGAAAACCAATGAAGCACATATAAAATAGTATGCTACTATAATTAGATCTATATCTTTGAGGCAGTCTTTGCACTATTGGTACTACTTAAAATGCATAAGAATAAGAAATGACTTGGATTATTGATAAAAACTTGATTTGATTAAGGAGATTGACAAAATATTCTTAACGGGTGCAAAAGAAAAATAGTTACAAAATTGCTCTTTAAAGGAATATTGTCAACAAGAGGAAATTGTTTTAACAAGTTTATAGAAATTTTCAATTGTCAACAACACTTTCTCCTAGCCCCCCATCTTTAAAAGACCTTTCAGGACATTACTCTTGATCCATTAAAAACTAAATCCAAGCAAAGAACCAATAAATTATTCACAATTTCTAAATCAACTAACGTCCATGTTATCTCATGTAGGGTTGTAGATAGATGGAAAAAGGAAAATGAGTGTTAAAAAGGTGATGAATGGATCATCCCATACCATCTTCTTCATTTGGGAGCACATGCTTTGGTAGGATTTTCCTCCACACCCCCCTTTGAACAATCAATCTTACCATAAATTGTTCTGCGGGTATTAGAGGGAAGACTAGACTACTTACTTAGTATACACAACTATAGTTAGCGTGTAGATAATATCTGGTAAAATTTGAGGGAAAAATGAAAGAAAAAACTTAGTGTGGTGTACCCTCCCTAATGCTAAGAATTCAAATGCCTGTTCCAAAATTTCTTAAAATTGCATTCAGTGATTACGAGTGCAATGCCTAAAATCCATAGGAAGGATGGTGGCAAAGGTTGTGGAATTCACCTTCATACCCACCAATTACATTTGCCTAAAATTTTCTAAAGCCTTTTCAACGAGATGACATTTATTTCAAGCATTTTGTCAAACAGTTCACGTGCTTGGTCAATTCATCCACCTTTTGCATACATGTCTACCAGAGCATTTCCAACTATAATATCTAACAAAACCCTCATCCATTATGCTTTGATACATGTCTACACCCTGTTCCAAAGATCCCATTTGGTACAGGCATGGAGTATACTGGCACATGGAATTTGGGACTATTTTCCTGTGATTTAATGTGGGCCAATGAAGCTCTAGTTGGATGAAATAAATGAATTTCTAATTAGGATAGATTGGATATTGCAAATGCTTTGACATTGATTTGGATTTTGAACTCTAAAATATTATTTGTGTAATGCTGTGACTGAATCTCTGCAATAGATTTGTTTTGGCGGAACTAATTTAGCATAAAACAAAAAAATCTATAAGAATATGCATGGACTCTTCCGTTACTTGTACAATCTCTAAAGAGGATAAATAGATCTATCATAGAACACAAGGAGAACAAAAGATGTGCAAGATGGTCATGATGTAAAATTATTTTCAATGAAATGAATTGAAATCCAAATGAACATATCATAAGCTAAAAAGAGTTAGGTTTTCAATGAAATGAATTGAAATCTAAGAGAACATATCATAAGCTAAAAAGAGTTAGGTTTTCAATGAAAAATTCTGCATATTAACAATGTTGAATACATGTAAATCAAGCAGTAAGGGTATTTCGAGATTCAACAGAAAACAAGGATAGATCTATACACACATTTATTTCCCCATAGTCTACCACGTCGGTGATATAGCTACCTAGATGAAAAACTAATGAAAGCATGTAGATTTATGACACTAGTATTATTTGGTCATTAAGGCATCAACTATTTTTGGTATTCAACTATTTTTGAGTTGTAGGAAAAACTATACATCATCACATACTAGACATTAATAGGCACACATTCAAATCCGAAAGAGATTTAAACCCCAAAAAAACTCAAAGATCACATGATGATGCAAAAAACCCAGGAAACAATAAAGAAGAGCAGAATAGTTGGATTGCTTCAAGTAGAATTAAAACAGAGCAAAAACTAAACGAATTGGTAATGATTTTATTACATCATGAGTAGAAACATAAAGTGTAACAAGTAGGTGGTCACATATTTATGAGTCTTTCATTTTATGTAAAGATTTGGATACAAAAAAGGGGACCGAGTGCTAATGTTGTAGGGCATATCATTTGGCACGACCCATTATCATGCTTCCTTGTGGGTACTGAATGAAGATTGATCTCCCTTTCGTTATGGGTAGTGGATCCTTGTACCATAACCCAAACAATGAAAAAACTCATAAAGATATAACATATCAAGTCTAGGATGGAGAGGAAGACCATAGAAAGAATCGAGCAACAGATGGTTTACTTCCCGACAGATGGTTTACTTCCCGAATAAAGTTATATTAGATCCTATATGCTACAATCTAGGAGAGGAGATACTTACCTTAGAGGAAAATGAAGGTCATCACCTAGAACGTTATGGGCCTAAACACCCCTAACAAATGAATTATGATTAGACATCGCATAGAAAATCAATTGATTGATGCTCTCCTACATAAAACCAAATTATTGAATAGTTAAGCCGATAAATTTATCAAACATTCTTTTGGATGGTGTGGATTCTCAAATGATATGATCGGTGCCTCCAACAGTCTTAATAATATGTGGAAATCTAACAAGGTTATGGTCAACATTATAATTACTAGCTAGAATTAGGGGAAAGTCTTGGTTTGCAGCTTTGCATTGAATCTAAATTTAATTATTTACAACATTTATGGACCTATGAAAACTATAAAAAAAGAAAACCTAGGAACATTGTCAATGATGATATGCGTCAACTCCCAAAGAAAATAATTCTGGCAAGTGACTTTAATGTGATTTTGTATCCCGGTGATAAGATAGGTGGTTTAGGGCATTTGGCCAATCACATGTTCATTTTTTCACCTTCTTCAATAATAATATACTAAAATTTAAAAATATCATGTTTCAAGTCTTATTGATTATAACAAGCAATATCTTTTTTTAAAATTCACAAATTTATGTAATTAATTCACCTGACATCATACTTGTAAAATATACGTGTACCTTTGTGTTGCAGGCATAACAATTTGATTTCACGGACATGTTTATTTGTTGTATTTTCTTTTTACAGTGGGGAGAGTTGCAAATTGACTCCAACTTAATAAGACAATTTTAAAATAGTGCAAATAAGATCCGGTATGGTACTAGTGTGCAATTAAATTTTGTGTTATGCAATATTCTTTTCAAATTTCAAAGACAACCAAAGTGATAAGAAGATCGTCACTCAAAGTAAAATTAATTAGAAGTTGTTTTGGAAATTTTATTAAGAGATATATCATAACGCATTTAATTAGAAGTACCGATAAAAAAAAAATGCATTTAATCAGAAGTAGTTGTAGAGGTTATCAATAGAGTCTAATAAATCTATTATAAGGATTTAATAATTTATAAGAAAAGTTAATTTAAAATTTGCATAAAATTTTATAAAGAGATATATCATAAGGCATTTAGTTAGAAGTAGTTGTAGAAGTTATCATTAGAGTCCAATAAATCTATTATAAGGCATTTAAATAATTTACAGGAAAAATAATTCAAAATTTGTATAACTGAGTTTTACTACAATATTATACTCATAGTTGCATGTCTTTGGACGCATGCAATAGAATGTCGATAGGGGGATGTGCAAGGAGAAGGGTGAAAAGAAGTGATGAGTGCATTAATATTAGGAATGTAGAGATGTGTAGTATTTTATTAGTAATGTTATGATAACATTTACATTTTATGAGCATGACTTTTATATTTGTTAGAGTAATAAAGTGAACACTTATTAATTAAATCATATTGATTTAATTATTAAGTCACTTATTATCTCTCTTTTACTTAAGCTAAACTTTAGGCATATAATAATTAATTATTTTATTAATTATTATTATACAACCTAGATTTTCCCTTTAGGGTTTCGGTATCCTTTTATAATGATTCCCTCTTTGTAAATTATTTGATTCCATGGTTATTAATTAATTGAGGATGTTATTGCATTAAGAGTTTTTCTACATTGTTTGCACAATATGTTTCCTCTTCCATCGATCTATGATTTTTGGCCTCCATAGCTTTTTTCCTTCCCTCTTTTGTGACAGGTTTGCATGCAGGTGATTCTTGGGCGCTGTGGGTTGATAGTTTTCATCAACTCCAATATGGCATCAAAGCTCTAGATCTTCATTCCCCTGTTCTCTTCATGAGAGATTTGGCCTTGTTCTTTAAATCTGTGTTTTTGAGAGGTTTTTGTCTTAGATTTTAGTGGTTTTTGGGAGGATTTTTTGTTTGGAGCAGTTTGAGCAAAAACTGACATCTGGGTTGTGACCAAAATGCCCCCAAAACCCCTATTTTCATATAAGGCACGTCTTATTTGGACAAAATTGAAATTTGGGCCCTATTTTTTCTTGGCCACCTCGATTTTTGTGCCACTTCAATTTATATGCCACCTTGATTTCTGTGTCACCGTGGTTTCCATGCTGCCTCAATTGCTGTGCCACATCACTTTTTGTGTCCCCCAGTTGCGTGGAGGAGAGAGAAAATGACAGCCCTATTTTTTTTTAAACAAAAAAATGTAAAGTTTTTTTCTATTTTTTTTCTTCAATAAAAAAAATCATTCTATTTTTTTAATTTTTTTTTTTCAAAAAAAATAATTGTTGTTTTTTATTATTTTTTTCATTTTAAAAAATAATAGTTTTTTTCTTTGCCAACATTAGTGGGAAATCTGGAGGCAGACCAGATTTGGATGTATCTTCAGTTTAGTAGTGCTTCACCATTTTTAGCTGAGGTTTCATTAGGTTCACTTCTTGTTTGACCTTATGGTGATTTTTTGCTCATATCTGGAGCAAACAAAGGCTGATTTTTTACTTCCTTATATCGCCAGAAATCTCTTTCCGAGACGGACGCCTTTTTGGAGGTTAGATTTTCTGATTTTTCCATCTTGGAGATTTTTTTGCCTGTCAAAGTCAGCGATCTATTTTGCACTCTAGGAGCCATATCTTGCTCTTTTGGACTCCGTTTTTTGACTTTCGCATGGCGTCGAAAAACTGGTTCTGTCCTCTTTCTTCTTCTATGGGTCTCACACCCAGATTTTGCTCCATGTATCTATGTATTCAGTTTTTTTCTTTATCTCATTCTGGTAGATATCTTAGATGTTTCAGGTCCTAGGATCGTTTCCTTCTCTGAACATTGTATACACCTTTTTCTGTAGCTTTCTTTTGCAAACACACACTGAGATGAAGTATCACTTGATGCATTATTGGGGTTTGATTGTGCTCACACTATATTATAAAGTGCCATGGGTGGGTTTGATGTTTTTTTTTTACCATCTACCTTTTTCAAGTGAGTGTCCCTTCCACGACATTAGCCTCATGATGTGTGTCAAGTGAGTGTTTCTTCCATGACACCATCCTTTATTTGTACTTGTACATTCTTTCTCATGCAATATTTCTTGGCAGTCTATTTCAGTGTACCTGTCATACGTCTCCCTGCTCAGCATTATGGGGGGTATCTCCTAGTGGTTCTAATGCTTCCTTGGTTTGATGGAGTGAGCTATGTATTTAGTATTTGTTCCTATGTACTAGGCGGATGCAATGGCTGGTACCTATGCATTTCGGTGAGATGGTTCATTTACCATATGGACACTCTTCTTTCATTCCTGTTTTGGAGGCATTCTTCCATCTTTGATTGATCAGCTCTTCAGGCTTTGTTTAAAGTCTTCTCTACATGATCATGTTCTATTACAGTGGAGGTTCCAGCAGTCATTTTTCAACAGTTTTTGCAGCTTCATGCTTGAGAGGCGTTCTACATGTTCTTTCTTTGTTCCTATTTTCTGGGACATTCTTTAGTTTGGAGGCTTCTTTTGTCCTTCACTAGGCTTCATCTCTTTTTGGAGACGGGTTTTCCCCACTGGGTTTTCTCCTTTTCTCCTTTTTACAAAGATTTTTTTGTATTGGGTACCTCATCAGGCCTTGTTCTCGGGACCCATTTTTCCTACTTTCAGTAGTTGTTTCTAGGTTTTTAGCTTCTCCCTAAGTTTATCTTAAGGGGGGGTGTTAGAGTAATAAAGTGATTCCACTTATTAGTTAAATCATATTTATTTAATTATTAAGTCACTTATTATCTCTCTTTTACTTAAGCTAAACTTTAGGCATATAATAATTAATTCTTTTATTAATTATTATTATGCAACCTAGATTTTCCCTTTAGGGTTTCCCATTTAGGGTTTTGGTATCCTTTAATAAGGATCCCCTCTTTGTAAATTATTCGATTCCATGGTTATTAATTAATTGAGGATGTTATTGCATTAAGAGTTTTTCTACATTGTTTGCACAATATGTTTCCTCTTCCATCGATCTGTGATTTTTGGCCTCCATAGATTTTTTGCTTCTCTCTTTCTGTGACAGGTTTGCATGCAAGTGATTCTTGGGAGCTGTGGGTTGATAGTTTTCATCAACTCCAATAATATTTGTATTTTTTTTATGTCAAAACTTAAATTGTTAAAGCTATATAATGATAGAGTGTATTAAAGAGGTCGTAAAGAACTATTTAGAATGTTAATAGGTTTTAAAAGCTATTTTTTGATAGAGTGAATAATTAAATGTATGATAGAATATGTGTATTGATACAATTTATAATTTTATAGAGACATTAATTAGTGGAGTATCTAATTAAAAATTCTAGCGAAATCAAAGGAGGAATTTCACCGCTCAATCAAAGAACAAGGAGAAAGAAGAAAGAAGAAAGATAGGTTAGGTAAGGAGAATATTAATCAGGAAGTTTCAGAGGAAAAGGATAAAAGCTCAATCATTTTGCCTAAGCTATAGGCAGTCTATGAATTATTTAGAATATTATAGAATACCAACAATCCAAGAGAAGATATTATTGAAGGTTCTACCCCCTAACCTTTGTAGAAAGAGTCTTAGATTCAGATTATTTGGAGGAAGAAGAAAGAATTGAAGGGCTATAAGGAATGATATTTCTTGACTCTATTAATCAAGATCTATCTATCGTAAAGCATTTAGAGATGAACCCAAAAAAGTCCCCCTTTCTCCTATCCAATGCAAAATATCAAATATTAACCTTGGGATACAAAGACCCAATCTAAAAAATATTTCTCCAAGTTGTCGTGAAAAAAGGAAATAAGGGAAAGGTAAAAAATTGAAGTAAATTATTTTTAAGATTCATCATCCTTTTTAATACTCTAAATGATACTATAATTCTAAACTATATTTGGAAACTTTGAAAGGGTTATCCCTTTCACCTCAAATATTCTTGCTAGAGGCTTGAAGGATCTAGATAGTCTATATCACTAAAAAAATGATCTTAATAGTTCATAATCTTGATTCTCTAACAACATTTTAATATATAGAAATAAAGACCCCTTCTCTAACTTTTAAGATTCAAATAGTCTATAAAACTAAAAAATCATCTTGATTCTCTAATAAAATATTAGATAGAAATAAATACCCTTATAATCAAGAATATTATAAATAATTATTCAACCAACAATATTTCAAATAAAAATAATAATGCTCTATCTTACGTTGTCTCTTTGTAAAGGGTTTCGAGTCCCTTCAAAACCTATTTTTGCCTATTAATCAAAACAATATTTCAAAAGGAAATAGAACATCCATATGACAATTGTCTATAAATAATCTTTCATAAAAATTCTATCAATTTTCAATATAATTTTTCAAAAAAATAAAATATTATAATCTAAAATATTATTCTTCTATATTGTTTTATTTTATTTTCTATTTTAGTAAACACTTAAAATATAAAAATTGTATTCATAAAAAATGTTAACTAATTATAAAATATTAGTTCTAAACTTTATGTTCAAAGTAAACATATATACATAAATAAATACAATATATCAATAATAATATTCATAATGCATATTTAAATCAAATGAATAAGTATGATTCATGCATAATAGAGTAATACAAGAAATGATTGTCCAAATATATAATATTCAAACTAAGTTGAATATTTTTTTAAGAAGCACAAATGTTCTAATTCATTTTTTCTGTGACAAAGGAAAAGGTGTGCAAGGAGACCCTCTTTGGTATCCTTATTCTTGATGAGAGTTTTGTACTTCTCTTTTGACAAATAATGTCCAACATTGTGTACACAAATCCCAATCGCACTGGTTGCATCTATATATTCTTTTTTGGTCCCATGTAACTATTGTATTGGAATAGCATGAGTCACAGTAATAAGATGAAAATTGACCATTTTCAATTGTCAAATCATGTTGTGAATGTTTTGGATGGTTTATGATTATATCCTTGAAAAAATTCCTAACAATTTGATTGCATTTTCCCATTGATAAACTTTCCAATAATTCATTCCTTATTATGGCATCCACCTCATCCCCTTTCTCATCATTTATTTTACACAACATCTTCACCATTTCATATCCACTCCTTGTCACCACTCCATTAGTATCTAGTACAACTAGCCAT
>MU225080.1:4433-19935 GCA_018584345.1 Thuja plicata
CACATGTGCATGTATATACAAACCAAATTTAATATTTTGTAGAATCCGTGACTATAAAGATGTATATTATATTGCTATAAAGATGTATATATATACACATGTGTGTATATATATGCACATGTGTATACATACACAAATGTGTATATACACACATGTGTGTATATACACACATGTAATGTGTGTGTATATACACAAATGTATGTATGTGTATACACATACATGTGTGTGTGTATATACACATATATATGTGTATATATGGATACACACTTGTATATGTATATACACATGTGTGTATAACACACGTGTGTATGTGTGTATACACACACATGTGTATATGTGTATACATGTGTATGTACACACATATATACACATATACACATGTGTCTATATATACACACATGTATATATACATACATGTATCTATGTATATACACATGTGTGCATGTGTGTATATATATACACATATACACCCCATATTCAAAGAAATTAAAAAATAAAGAATTAAAACTCCTTATGCATCTTCTCAGTTATCTTCCGGGTGAACCAAACGGGTCAGTCCATATTCCAGATTTCATTTTGAGAATAAGCATCTTCCTGAATTGCCAGCATCTTCCAGAATTGACCATATCTAGGATATGGTATTCCTGCTGCCAAACGGGCCCTAGGTGTTCTTTCCCGCTTTCCAAGACCTTCGGGTGACTTCCTCGACAAGCTAAATTTGCACATCGTATTAAGGTGACCGGGGAGCTCTTCTTGCATGACATTTCAGAAGGATTGGTAGACGTGGAGTAAATGTTCCATGGCTGAAAACCCCAGGGTTCCAATATATATATGAAAATGTTCTGCTAAGATTTTGGTTCTGATAGTAGTGAGATGAAGAAATCTCTTTTAAGTTTTTTGAGCGGAAAGATTGGAAGGTCTCTCGGTGATCTATTTGCTCGTAAAGGAGGTTTTTGTGGAGCTCCGGGTAAGTTTCTAACTCTGTTGTTTCAAGACATGGAAACTGGAAAATATTTATGTCGTAGATTAGGGAAATGAGAAAGTTGTTAAAGATTTTCTCATAGTATTCCTAGCAATGGATAGAAATAGAGTTTGTTTGTTCTTTCTGTATCCGAGTGCTTGCTTAGGTTTATTTTTACCGTCGTTCAAACTGTCCGGTATGTTGGGATAGTTGTGGTTGGTTATTGCTCATCACCTTTGAATTGATAACATTGTTATCACAGTGAGGCTCGTCGGTTGTGTGGTTATAACTTCACATGATTGAGGTTATGCATTCGATGTTCTTATGAATGCTTGAAGCTTTAGGGTTTCTGTGTCAATTAGTATATCTGATATATCTGGCTCCCAGACAATTTAGATGTCATTCTTGTTTAATACATAATTCTCTATCATACTTGTTCCCTCACATGTTTTTTTCCATGTGATCCTGTTTGTTGCCATTCTAGATTCTCCTTGTCAACTTCTTGACTGCCAATCTTGTCAGGATAAGAACCTGAAAATGAGAATATGTGTGAGCACATTGCTAGGGTTACGGTATGAATATTGGGTGAACCCGATAGACCTACGGGTGGAGGTATGCACCCAGGGTTGACACTTGATGTTCTTGGGTTAGCCTTCAAACTGGGTGATGACTGAAGGCTTCTTGTTCTCTCTTGCCTTTGATAAGAAACTGAGAATTTTTAGTTGCAACTTTTCTTGTATGAGGGTTTCTTGTGGCTGCAAGGGCTTCTGAGAAGCATAAGTATTGACAACAGTTAGTCATGATTATTGTCTTTTAGGCTGGGTTTCGAAGGGGGTTTCTTAAGAAATTTTAGTAAGTTCTATTGATATTTTATAGGAATATTTTAAAGGCGGTGGTCCCATGAACTTAATAGCACAGTTTAGCTTAAAAGTTTAAGCCCTGGAATTTAAGGAAGCCAGTGGAATGAACTGTAAATACAGGATTAAAAAATTTCCCTCAAATTTTATTACGAGTGGGAACCTAAAGCTTCAGATGATTAATACATGTCAGAAAAAAATTCTAAGCTAGTGAAACAATTTTTACCTCATCACATTTTCACCCTCTCAAATCTGTAGCCCTGTACCATATTTCTTTTTGTTTCGTAAGACTCCCTGCTTTTTTCAAAATAGATCCTGAAATCGAACCCCAGCCTAAATGGACTATAAGGATGATTGGGGCTGCATGGTTTAGTAGTTGGATAAAAATGGGATTGATTTTTCTTGTAGAGACTGTGTAGTGTGAAAGTTGGGTTTGAACCTTCATTTGGTTGTGGATGAGCTGCTCACTTGCAGTTGCCGAGCTTAGTCCTATCTACAAGTCGTGGTTATGGCTACTTGAGAAACAACCAGTAGCAAGTCTCACTAGCTAAGTCACGGGCTATTGCGGTTCAATCCATCATCGTGTTAAATGTTGGCTTATGAGTACCTGTGATAGTCTGGTGCTAATCCATGATAAAAATGTTACAGTCCATCGGCCCTCGGTTGGGGATTACGTTGTTGCTTCTAGGTTGGGACCCAGTTTTCCACTGTCTCTCCCATCTGTGCTAAGGACCCTTCACCGTTGGCAAGGAAGCATGGATTAACTGTTGTAACTCGGTGATAGAGGAATTCTTAACTTATTATTCTGTTGTATCTGAGAAGGGTTGTTTTAATTTTAAATATTGAACTTAGTTATCTTGTGAACCAAATTCTACCTCAAAAGAAGGTATAAACGCAGTTTTATTTGCATCGAATATGTTTAGTTGTGAAAATGAATTTTGAAAAGGAATTGAATGATTCTTAATTTGCTTTATAAATGACAACTGCAAAGTTATTTAAATGTTAACACAGTTTTATTTTGATTGAATGTGTTTAGTTGTGACATTGAATTTTGAAAGGGAATTGAATGATTCTTAATTTACTTTATGAATGATAGTTGCACAGTTGAATTATTTAAATGTTACTCCCTGGATTGCATGCAAAGTTCTAGGTAACCTTGAGTAGATCTAGACATTAATAAATTGGATGGAAATTCTTCTTGGTAACAAACCCTAGCCTTGTGAAAAGCTAAAAGGGTTGATAATATGAGAGAAGGTTTCTCTAAAATAATTGAAGTAAAATGTATGTAGAACATGAGCAACTTCGTGAATTTTTTTCTGGGAGCCTTTTAAGGAAATGAGCCAACAGATTGGATCAAGGACATTAACCTAACTGGTTAAAATGATGAATCAAATCCTCACTTGTAATATGTTATGAAGGCTAAACTAAATTTGGGCATCATAGATTCCGTCATAACAAGAGAACATTTTCTTCCATTAAGTGTCTGCAGGCTATGCCATGGTATGATGTACATTGTCATTCTGTCAATGGAAATAGAACTGTGGGGACCATTGCACGGCAGATTGGTATGGAGAGCACAGGTTGAATGTCAGAAAAAATATCTTTGGGAATCAGTAAGGTAGAAAATCGTACAAATGAATTAATAAATGGAAGTAAGAACCTGCTATAAATTGTAACATATGACCTCAAGCCATTGTAGACACTCATTTGAATCCCAGTTGCAAGAGTAAACTGCAAACCATGGTAGAAACTGATGCAGTGTGGGATTAGTAGCCCAGGTGAAGGCTACCAAACCTGGCAGCTTCTAATAGCAAAATTCATTGAAGAATAACAGCATTCAGAACTCCTACTGCAGGCCAAAATCAGCATATAATAATAAAATAAGAACTCAAAGCTATCAGACAAAAATAAGAACTGTTTCTCAGAGCTCAATTTACAGCTTCACAGATATAGGCACTCACCAACAAATAGGGGCTACATTTCAGATTTGTCTTGTCCTACTTCTTGTTTCTTGTTACCCGAGTTAAATAGGCTACACTCAGCACCTTATACAGACCATCATCAAATAAAATACGTTCCCAGTTGCCTCACACAGCCACTACAGTGAATTTAGAATTTTATTTTTATTTTTTATTTGGCCTATTTACTAGGCCTGGTTGCCACAATCTTCTACTGCAGGCCAGTGACTGAAATTACTGTCACGACCTCTATCTCGTTTCTTGTTACCTCTGTTGGCCCCCACTCTTCCCATGTACATATATCTTTTATTTTACAAGGGATTACCTGCCCAGAATAGAGCAACCGTCACCAGTCAGGAAAGATTCAGACCAGGAATGGGGCGTGTGAGAAGATGCGGTTAGATAATTACTCCTGGTCAGAGAATATGAATTCTCAGAAATAAGATGAACCGCTAGTAACTGCCGTCAGAAAACTGAAAATTAGGAGACTGCTACATCATCCTGAGAGTGATCAGGAGCAGGTAGGAGTTACGCCTGCTAAGGGAAAGGAATTTTGGTTGCGGATGTGCCAGAAACCGGCTAATTTGTAACTGCCAGCAGCCACCAATAATTTTCCTGGTTCCACAATCACCATAACGAATAGCCGCCACCATAAGGGAATGGCACAGCAGAATGGATGAAGACTTAGTTGTCCTGACCCTACCTCATTCATGCCAAGCCAAGCGACCCAAATGAAGCTTGGATTTTCTGTCTACGTGGGCCCACGGCCTGATTGGTTTTGCCAGCAAGTCATTTGGGCCCCAGCGGATTAGTAATGAAATGTCCAAGTTTAGTTGAATATTCGTTTGGGTGGCACTCAGGAATGTGGGGCCCAGGATAACAGAGAATATAGAAAGGAATTTCATAAAATCTGAAACTCGAAGTTGAAGAACATGAAAAAGCCCAGTCAGAAGATTACACTCGTACAGACAGGGACAATACCAAACAAAATTAGATAGAGAATAAAATTTATTAAATGACGTTTTTGCAGGATTGCCAGAGCCCCAAGTTCCTGTATCAAAAACCCACTAGGATTCCTACCTAGGTTTCTCACAGAAGATTTATGAAGTTTATTCCCTTTTGAAATAGTGTATTGGTTGCTCCATAACCAACCTTGCAATTCTTATTGCAAGGCGAGTAGGTATGGAGTTTCCTAGAATTTTCAAATTTCTTATTCATTTCCTCCAAATCATAAATTGTTTAGCAAAGATGGGCCAATTGTGTGCTGTGGGAATGGCTCCATCCCATTGAAAATGCCAATGTTTTACTGAAGAACATTCTGAATTTCTTTATTCTTTTAAATGAGAAAGAGATTTGTCTAGAAGCCCAGTTACATTTTAGTTTTCAAAGGCCGTTTTGAAATGAATTGTTTTATATCTAATTTGAAAACCCGTAGCTTAGGTCCAGATTGAAATATACTTGGCCAACAAAATTTTCCTTCTTCGCATGGAGGCTTGGCACAACCTCATCCAACACCATGAGGCTTATCTGACCCTTTGTTTCATCTTACTTGGTTTTAGCAGATCCCTGTTTTCCTGCTACATACATTTCTTCCGTCAACAATTTTGGAGTCAGTTTTATTTACCTCTCCCAATGCCACGAGCATTCTTCTTCACAATACGAGCACATGGCAAAAAAAATCAACAGTGCCTCCAGATTTCATATAGTTGATGCAACTAGTGGTGCCAGAGAAATTCTCAACCAAGGAAAACGAACAAACTTGTGACGAGCAACTTGAATTGTTAAGGATAATTGTTTTTTTTATATGCAGAAATTAGGTAACCCCCCTATAAACTGCAGTGCACTAGTAAACTTTTTAACATATTGCAGTGCACTAGTAAGCTTTTTAACGTATCATAATTGCTATGTTCATCAGTATACATAAAATAAATTTATTTGATTTGTTTATTTCTTCTTATCAATTTATTGTCTTTATTTAGATTTATTTTTCAGTCAAACAACAACCTGTAATTGAAGTAAAAAAAAATCCAATGAAGAAACTTAGAAAACCATTGGTTGACATAACGGTTTCTTGGTAAACACAGCAGCAGGATCCCTTATGATCAACAAAGTGTTAACTGGCTAATAAATGTGCAGGTCAGTGCCCTGAACACTTGCTGATATTGCAGTTAGCTCCATCTATGTCAGCAGTAAATTCATCTATTTCTGCTCTTAGAATAATTCACTTATCAAAGATACAATTTAGTTTATGCGATAGAAATCAATTTATCCCTTGGATTTGGATTGTTTTAGTAGATAATTAAGGAGGTAATTATGGTTGATGTGGTAGTAGGAAAAAAGATCTAGCAGTTGAGTATGTTTTGATATAATAACTTTAAAGTTGTAATTGTTTACCATGGCTACTCACAATTGAATGAAATGTATTTATTAGAAATTAGAAAAAGCAAATTATGTATGGTAAATCAGCACACCAACAAAGCCTGACATTTAATGCACAACTGACTGACTAGCATTTTTGGTGGACTTTCTGCACACCTCAACAAAAAACATGCTGATGTGGCATCATATTTGATGATGTGCCCCTGAAATTTTACTTATAAGCAGGAGGATTTGCCAAGTTAGCTGTTGTAAAACATTAAGAATGATTTAGATTTGTTATGTAAGATTTTGAGAGGTACTAAATTAAAATATTCAACTATGTTGCCAAATTCTTCCCTGACAACCCGAAAGTCTGGTCTGGTTCTTGCAAAAGTCTGGTCCTTATCATATTCTTGCAAAAGTCTGCCCAAATTTTGTCTGACAAACCCAGCATGAATTTTGCTGTTTCTATGGCGAAATTGCAAATCTGCGGCAGGACCTGGGCCAAATTTGGCCAAAAAAAAGGATTTTTCTAACTTCAAAAAAAAAATGGTCTATTTTAGTGAATTCGACCCTCCAATTCTGAAATAGACCACTAAAAAGGCCAAAAAGGTAAAACATATGTCATTTGGACTAAAACATTAGTATATATGGTGGTGTATTTTGCTATGTTGCTTTACTATTAGTATAGTAGTGTATGAACTTATTTGCTGCTGCATATATATATATACATATATAAAGAACATATGTTTTTGTACAGACGAACCCAAAACGAATTCGAACCCAACCCCCAAAAAATTTGAACGAATTTCGAACCCGAATCCAAACCGGCAACTTAGATATTCAACTATTAGAAGTTAGAACTAATGGCATTCTATTCTAAACTCGCCCGAGTGTGACTAATGAGTACCTTACTACTATGCTCCAGGTGGAGTATAAATACAGTTAAACTGTGAATTGCTATTGCAAAGCACGGGCATGGCAAAGATAAAGCTGTTGGCATTGATCTGGGCACCACCTACAGCTGTGTAGGTGTTTGCCATTGTGAGAGAATTGAAATCATAACAAATGACCAAGGCAGTAGAACCACTCCCTCCGTTGTTGCCTTTTACTTTGCATAGGACTGCAAACCATTGTAGAAATTGATGCAGTGTGGGATTAGGAGCCCATGTAAAGGCTACCAAACCCAGCAGCTTCTAATAGCAAAAATTATTGGAGAATAAAAGCACTAAGAACTTATGTTTCATTCTAACAGCCAAAATCAGCAATATAATAATAAGAACTGTTTCTCAGAGTTCAATTTATAGCTTCACACATATAGACTGCATTTCAGATTTATCTTGTCCGATTGCCTGGGCTCCTTGCGCAGACCATCATCAAATGAAAAACGTTCCCAGTTCACTCACGCAGCGACTACAGAGAATTTAGAATTTTATTTTGCCTAGTTCCTAAGGCTGGTTGCCACAATCTTGTACTGCAGGTGAGTGACTGAAATTACTCTCACGACCTCTATCTTGTTTCTTGTTACCTCTGTTGTTCCCCACTCTTCTCATATACATATGCCTTTTATTTTATAAAGGATTACCTGCCCATAATAGAGCAACCGTCACCAGTCAGGAAAGGTTCAGACCAGGAATAGGGCGTGTGAAAAGATGCTGTTAGAAATCAGGAGACTGTCACAGCATTATGAGAGAGATCAGGAACAGGTAGGAGTTACGCCTGCTAAGGTAAATAAATTTTGGTTGCGGATGTGCCAGAAGCCGGCTAATTTGTAACTGCCAGCAGCCACCAATAATTTTCCACAATCACCATAATGAATAGCCGCAAGCATAAGGGTATCGCCAACCATTGAAAAAAAACAAATACGGGCTCAGCAGATGGATGAAGACTTAGTTGCACTGACCCTTCCTCGTCCATGCCAAGCCAAGCGACCCAAACGAGGCTTGGATTTTCTGTCTACGTGGGCCCCAGGAACTGTTTAACAGAGAATATAGAAAGGAAATTTTTAAAGTCCGAAAGTCGATGTTGAAGAATATGGAAGAGTCTAGTGAGAAGATTACACTCAGACAGGAACAGTACCTGTAAGTCTGTAACAAACAAAATTAGATAAAGAAAATAAAACTGAATGATGTTTCTGCAGTAATGCCAGAGCCCCAAATGCTCCCGCATCAAAACCCTACTAGGATTCCTACCTAGGTTTCACACAGAAGATTTATCAAAGTTTATTTCCTTTGAAATGGTGTATTGGTTGCTCCATTATTAACAAAGAAACGAGAATCGGAATTATCTTGGAATTGGCAAGGCCGAATCGAATCGCGAATCGCCCATGAAGCAGAATCGAATCGCCCATGAATCGGCAAATTTAAAAAATCCTTAAAATTTAGAGATTTTAACAATTTAAAACTTATTTCATGCACCCTTTATTGAATATAACTTAAACACACTATAACATCATCAAATAGAAGCTAACATACATAAACAAAGAACATAAATGATAAATCCATCACATGCGTTACATATTTATGCAGCCTAGAAGCATGAGTTAAGATTGGAATGTCACATAGTATCATAAAAACATTTAAACAACAAAAACACTTGTAATCATAGCATTATGAATCATGATCATATCATCATATACCTCAAGTGCAAGTTCAACGTCAAAGATTCAAGAATCAAAACATTAAAATTAAATCATTACATCAGTTCAAGTATCATTGTTTTAAGTTCAACTAATGGATTAATAATTTATTGATATTCTTCTTCTTCATCATCATCATCTTCTATATGGAGCCTAATAAGACTCGAAGGTTAATTTTTCCCTACTTTTATCGGTGCAGTTTCCACCCCAAATAATTAAATGGGGGTTTGGGGGCAAAGCCCCCAAGACGGGGTCAAGGGGTAGCGCCCCCTTGTGCGCTCCCTGTCGCAGTACAGGGCGGGCTCGAGGAGCAGCACCCCCGAAAGCTCAACCGACTTTAATTATTTTATAAGGCATCGAAAGTTATTTTTCAGCTGAAAGACACAAAAATGTATGTAAGATGAAAGACACAAAAAAAAGATAAAAAAATCAGTGTTTTTTAAATTTTCTTGACTTGACAGCCAATTCATGCCGATTCATGCAGGCCGGTTCAGGCGATTTTTTCATGAATCAGCGATTCAGGCCTGAGAATCGCCGATCTGATTCACCGGCTCCAAAAAAATCAGGAGCAGTGAATCGAATCACGATTCAATGGCGATTCTCGTTACTCTGATTATTAACCTCGCACTTATTACCGTAAGGTGAGTAGATACGGAATTTCCTAGAATCTTCAAGTTTCTTTTTCATTTCCCCTTTCAAATCATAAATTGTTTAGCAAAGATGGGGCAATTTTGTGTTGTGGGAACGGCTCCATCCCATTGAAAATGCCAATGTTTTATTGAGGAACAATCCGAATTTCCTTATTCTTTCACATGAGAAAGCGATTTGTCTAGAAGCCCAGTTACATCTTAGTTCTCAAAGGCGTGTGCTCGATTGAATTGTTTTAGCATTTAATTTGAAAACCCGTAGCATAGATCCAGATTGAATTGTACTTGGCCACAACCTCATCCGACTCCTTGAGGCTTGTCTGATCATTTGTTTCATCTCACTTGGTTTTAGCAGACCCTTGCTTTCCTTCTACATACTTTGCTCTCGTCAACAATTTTGGAATTCTTCTTCACAATACGAGCACACGGCAAAGCATCAGTGCCTCCAGATTTCATAGTTGATGCAACTAGTGGTGCCAGAGAAATTCTTAACAAAGGAAGACAAACAAACTTATGAGAAGGAACTTGAATTGCATAGGAATGGTAAAGAGTAATGATTGCTATATTTTTAGACTGCAGAAATCCCTATAAACTGCAGTGCACTGATAAACTTATTAACGCATCATGTTTTGCCATATTCATCAGTGTACATAAAAAATAAATTTATTTAATTTGTTTGTCTTCTTATCAATTTATTTTGTCTTTATTTAGATTGTCAAACAGCAAACTGCAATCGAAGTAAAAAAGAACCATTGATTAACATAACAGTTTCTTGGTAAACACAGCAACAGGATCCCTTATGATCAACAAAGTTGTAGTTGGGTAACAAATGTGCAAGTCAGTGTTCTGAACACTCGCTGATATTGCAGTTAGCTCCATCTATGTCAGCAGTAAATTCAGTTCATCTATTTCTGTTGTTAGAAATCAATTTAGCGGTTGGATTGTTTTAGTAGATAATTAATGAGATAATTATGGTTGATGTGGTAGTAGGAGAAAAGATCTAGTAGTTGAGCATGTTATAATAATTAATAGTTGTTATAGCATTTATTGATTAAATGTTGAATAATTAAATAATTTAGTATTAATGGTTGTGACTTTAAAATTGGTATTGTTGACCATGATTACTTATAATTGAATGAAATGTATTTCCTAGAAATTAAAAGAAACAAATCATATAATGTTCATCAGTATACCAATAAAACATGACTTAATGTACACCTGATTGACTAGCATTTTTTGGTGGGCTTCTTGCAGACCTCAACAACAATGTTGCTGATGTGCCCCTGAAATCTTAGTTATAGGTAGGAGATTTACCAGGTAAGCTGCTGTAAAACATTGGGAGTAATTTAAAATTGTCATGTAAGATTTTAAGAAGTATGGAGTTAAGGTATTCAACTACTAGATCTTCTCCCCTAACCTGTACAATGTACATTGATTTTAATCTCGCCCAAGTGTGACTATTGAACCTTACTACTTGGCTGCAGGTGGAGTATGCATACAGTTTAACTGTGAATTGGTATTTGGTATTGCAAAGCGGGCATGGCAAGAGATAAAGCTGTTGGCATTGATCTGGGCACCACCTACAGCTGTGTAGGTGTTTGGCATTTTGATAGAATTGAGATCATAACAAATGACCAAGGCAATAGAACCACTCCCTCCATTGTTGCCTTCAATGAAACAGAGAGGCTGGTAGGTGAGGGTGCCAAGAATCAAATTGTATCCAATCTGCAGAACACAGTATATGATGTGAAAAGAATAATGGGTAGAAGATTTTCTGATCCTGTACTACAAAGTGACATATCCCATTGGCCTTTCTCTATTGTTGAAGGAAGTAATGGGAGGCCTGAGATACGGGTCACTTACAGAGGCGAGTCTAAAACTTTTGCGCCTCAAGAAATTTCAGCCATGGTGTTGTTCAAGATGAAAGAGATTGCAGAAACATTCCTTAAATCTGAAGTAAAGAATGCTGTAATCACTGTGCCGGCCTACTTCAACGATTCACAGAGACAGACTACAATGGATGCTGCCCAGGTGGCTGGAATTAATGTGTTGCAACTTCTGACTGAACCGAATGCTGCAGCCATAGCTTATGGGTTGGATACCAAGACATACTCTTCAGCCACAGGTAAGAATATTCTTATTTTTGATGTTGGAGGAGGCACGTTTGATGTTTCTGTTATGACTATCAGAAGGGGTTCATTTGAGGTCAGAGCAGTTGGAGGAGACACTCATCTGGGTGGTGAAGATTTTGATACTAGGCTACTTGATCATTTCATCAAAGAATTCGAGAGGAAGCATAAGAAGCAAATTGGCGGGAATCCTAAAGCACTTCGCAGGCTTCGTACAGCATGCGAGAAGGCCAAAAGAAGCCTTTCTGCTGCAACAGAAACAATTGTTGATATTGAGTGCCTTTGTGGAAGTACCGATTTCTATTCGAAAATTAGTAGAGCAAAGTTTGAAGATCTTAACAATGATCTCTTCAGCAAATGCATTGATGGTCTGAAACGGTGTTTAGCCGATTCGCATTTGGCAGCAAATGAAATTGATGAAGTTGTTCTGGTTGGAGGCTCCACCCGGATTCCAAAGCTACAACAATTGATTGAAGGGTTGTTTGGCCACAAGAAGTTGTGCAGAAGCATCAATCAAGATGAAGCTGTGGCTTATGGAGCTGCTGTACAGGCTGCTGCGTTGACCGGTCAATGTTCAGATGTTCTTCTTCAAGATGTCACTCCTTTGAGCTTGGGCATTCAAGTAACAGGAGGTATCATGAGCGTGATAATTCCCAGGAATACCCCTATACCTGTAAAGAAAGTAGGGACATACCGCACTTCTGCAGACAATCAAACATGTTTGACAATTTCTGTTTTTGAAGGCGAGAGGACTTCTGTTATGGACAATAATTTGCTGGGAAGATTCGATCTGACTGGCATACCAGCAGAGCTACGGGGAAGGGAATCTATGGAAGTGAGTTTCGAAATAGATATTAATGGGATATTGAAGGTCTCAGCCAAAAACAGAGTAGCAGTTGAAAAGAACATAATAATTAGCAGGGACAATTGTGGGCTGAGTAAGGATGAAATCGCTAGAATGAAGTTTGAGGCAGAAAGATACAGAGGTGAAGATTTACAGGTTACTCTCAAACACCAAGCCAAAAATGCATTGGAAAACATTGTGTACGAAAACAGGAATAGAGCAAGAGAGCAGAGCCTCAGAGGAACTATAATGGCACACAACATTGAGTATTTCTCAAAATCTGCAATCGATTGGATAGAACAGAATCATGATGCGGGCACTGAAGAATTCCTAAAGAAACTGGGAGAGGTGGAAGAACAGTTTAATGCCTGTCAACTTGAACCTAACACCATTTTTTGATGAATAGAGGTCTTTTCCATTAATAAAAAGTATGAAGTATGAACTACACTATTAAAAAAAAAGGGACGGAATACAAGATCACCGAGCCCAATAGGCATGTCAGCTTTCCTAGATTTGTGAAAACATTATTTAATGCCATGTCAACTTCACCTCTAATTTTGCTTTAGTTAATATTATTCTAAATTAGTTGATCTCCTAATAGAGAGGTCAATAGGCGTAGGACGTTTCCTAGAAGTAGCATTTTACTTTCAGTTAACCTCGCAACAGTAAACTAGCGTCCTATTATACCAAGATATTTAATACACATTTCAAATGAAGTATTGATTACAGTATTTAGTGAGACCCAATTGCTCGATTTGCGTTTGGCAAGGATCTAAAATGAAGTTAGAATTTAAAGCACTGATTTTGCATGAAAGGAAAATTAAGAAATTCAAACGTAATATTGTTATAAAAGGTATTGTTACATGCGATGCACCAATTACAAGAAAACGGATTGTTTTAAAATTTTACATGATTAAATTCAATTGAAATTGTAGATAACGTTAAAATGGTATTTAACACAATGATAAATAAATAAAACATTTTGTAGATAACGTTAAAATGGTATTTAACACAATGATAAATAAATAAAACATTTTGTTTTATTTATGCCTACGTTACTAATATTATCTACATTTTTAAGGTAGCACTTTTGTTTTATTGAGAAGAGAAAATCTAGTATAGAGATTTTAAGGAGTTGATATGGAAATAGGAAAATTCAAATGTAATATTGTAATCGAAGGGATTGTTATGTGATGTACCAATTACAAGAAATTTGATATTTTAAAAAATAAACATGTTTTAATTCAATTAAAATAATAGATAACATTACAATGCTATTTAACAAAATGATAAATAAATAAAGCATTTTGTTTTATTTATGCGTACTTTATCAATATAATCTACATTTTTTAGGTAACAATACTATGCTTTTGTTTTATTGAAAAGAGAAAATCCTGTGTAGAGATTTAAAGGAGTTGATATGGAGATACGAATATTGGATCATGATAAAATTTCACTCTCTAGATGCTAGCATGGCTGGGGTAGTCTTTACAAGCACATGAAGATCCATGGTGCATAAAATGGATAGAATATAAGATTAGTGCCTACAAGGCTAGGGTAGTCTTTACAAGCACATGAACATCCATGGTGTATAAAATAGATATAATATAATTTTAATGTTGACAAAATAGTAATGAGCACATGTCATGAAGAAAGATAATTCTATATTGGAAATATAGAAGACAACAAGTATATGATTTGATGAGTTAAATAACTTAAAATTATTGTAAATCAAATCAGACCATTGAAATATAGAAGGAAAAAATATTAAACCACCAAATGAGATGTTTTTTATATCGAAAAAGTTGGTTTCTTCACTTGTTGGTTTTTTATATTGCATAGTAGAACGCTCAACAAGCGAAGAAACCAAGTGTCATGAGATATGTGACAAACTAAACTCTACATGAAAACAAAATAGAGAGATAAAATTGTTAGCAAACACAATGATAATGAACAATAAAAGTTAATAAGGGTCCCTAGGATCAAATCTAGAGTGTCAAACCAAACCCTTTAATCTAGCATGGGATTGAGAGATGGATTTGAGAAAACATTTCTTTCTCCTCTATACAATAGTCTAAAAATACTATCATCTATATGCATAAAGGGCCAACTAATATATGCATTAAGATTGATAAAATGTTAAGATGAAGTGTAAAATGACCTCCATGTGACTAGATTGAAAAAAATACTCATCAACACTTTCAACCTTCCAAAATTTAACTAATGTATTAATCAATAACAATCTTGATTACAATACAATTAAGGCTAGAAGCCTCCATAGGGACTGTAAAGAAGAAAGATGATGTTATTAGAATAAGAGTGTTTTGATACTCACATCACTTATCACCTTACATTTAATTCTTAGAGTGGAGGGAAAGATAAGATATTCCCCTTTTATTCTTAAATGCACAAAAGAAGGATCCAAATTGATCAACACCAAAAGGATCAATTGCATAAGTGAATCAATCTATTGGAAATAAGAATAAAGAAGGAGATCCTAGGTGTCCCTCTTGAAATGTGTGGAGTGTGTGAATGTAAATGTGTGATAGATTTAGAATAATTAAAGATTTGAATTGAAATGAATGATAGAAAAGTACTAACCTTGAAATATTGCAGATCAAAGAATGCTGTTTTCTGAGGCATGTATTCAGTTTTTGGAAAATTCAAAGTGTGATCTGAAAAGGAAACGCAGAGACGAACAAAACCCAGAAATCGTTTTCCGTTCTGACACCGTCTTATGAAAAAGGTCGACCTTGACCCATAAATGTCAACCCTGACCTGCACAGATCCGAAAGTGACTCTGTTCACGGATCCTAAAAGTTTGCCGAAAAGGGTATCCAAATCTGGTCTCAAATCTGTTGTTCTGAACCTGTACCTACAAGAAAAAGAGGTTTGTTTGTTGTGGGGGAGGTCAAACCCCGATTTAGGAATTAACCTTGAAATCAATAATTGAAATAAGAATGCTAACATGTGGTAGAATTGGATCTAATAATGAAGCTATGATATTGAAATAGATATGCAATTGTAATTCAAATGTAAGCAAGTATGTAAGTATGAAAGCATGAACTTTAGAAACCATAAACCTCCATGATTGTATGCTTGGAATCCAC
>MU225080.1:31556-56088 GCA_018584345.1 Thuja plicata
CAGCAGTATCTTCTGACAGAGTTTTCAGACATGCTTCAGAGATGCTTCTTGCTCTCTTCTTGTTCCTTTCTCTGGGACATCTCTTTGCTTTATGTTTTGGGTACCTGATCAGGCCTAGTTGCCGGGAACCTTCTTTCCTGCTTTCTGCAGTAGTTTAGCAGTTTTGCTTCTCCCTAAGTTTCACTTAAGGGGGGGTGTTAGAGTAATTTAGCAATTGCTCTTTTGTGCTTAAGTTTCACTTAGGCAGTTTCTTTAGTCTTAGGAAAGTTTCTATTTCCTAGCAGTTGCTCGTTTAGGGTTTCAACATCCTTTATAAGGATTGTCTTCTTTGTATTTCATAAGGAGTTTGTAATCATTTTACATTGTTGAATATAGAACTTATTTTCTGTCAACATGTTCTTGCATTCTCTGGCCTATCGGCCGCCATAGCTTCTGATCCTTCTCTCTTCTGTCTGTTTCATTCTGTTTATGTAATGGTCTTGCATGCAGGTGATCTTGGTTGCATTGCGTTTTAGCAATCTCAACAGTAGAAATCATTCAAATCCATGAAGATGCTTGAAACATATGGAATGTGTTGTAGAATAAAGGATGCCTTCAAAAATGCATGGAATCCTAGATCTTGAATGAGTGTATGCTTGAAATCTTGAATGGAGGAGAGGAATGGATCTTCTCGCTTGCTCAAGAATTCCTCTACTTGGCCATCATGGGAGAGAAATTTGCATCAATGAGAGAAGATTGCCTTCGCTTGAATGGATCTTGAAGAAATTAAGGTCTTTAATTGGATGCTTGCCTTCGAATCTTGAATCCAAATACTCAATCACACAACTTGAAACCTTAATTGCACTTCAAATCACTAGTCTTGGATAATAATAGACAAAATGAGAGGAGAGAGCCCCTTTTTATACCCATTTCAGGATTCAATATTGCCAAGCCGACCACAAATAAAGATTAGGAAGAAAAACCTCTGCATTGGGCCAAGAGCCCACTTAAATGAAATGCCCTGGGAAAGGGTCAAATTAGGTCAACCTAGTCCAGGACAAGGTCGACTTAGTTCAACCTAGTCCTAACATTGTTAATTTCAAAGTAGATATGGGTCTTGGGAAGTGTGAAAAGTTTCAGGGAGAGAAAATGAAACATGCAGGAAATCGAGCATAAAGACATTCAGATCTTGAAATCACTAAAATGGGGTCCAATAGCTCCTAAAGCCACCAATAATGGGTGCTAAATTTTTAGGATGATACAAAGATACGATTCTACTTTTTTATTTTTTCTCTTTTACTCAATAATGTGCAATCCTTCATAATTGTCAACTTCAAGTGAGTCAATTTAAGAGCACCACTCCAATGGTTCCAGTTGATAAGAGTGATGCTACATCCTATAACAAGTTTCATAAACAAAAGAACTTCATCAACATCAATACTTCATCCACCAATGTTGATGGGCAAGTGGTAGCAACATCCAAAGGTGTGGCTCCTTTGTCATCTATTTTAAGACCTCATAATTTTACTTAGCTTTCTAAATCTTTGCATAATGTGATGTTGAAGTTGATTAATGCTAAAGTGTTAACTCTTCCTCATGTTAAATTTATTGACACATCTAAGCCTTTGCCCAAATCCTTTGAACACAATATTTTTTCAATACCATTGTCAACCTAGTCATGATACTAAAAAGTGTTTGCATTTGAAATTTGTTATTCAAGACCTAATTGATTATAATAATATATCTGTTGAGGGTGTTAATAATCAACGAAAAAAACCTATAGCACCTCCCTACCAAAATTTTCAAATCTATACCAATCCCTTACCATCCCATTTGACCAATAACATTGAGTCTACCCAATTTGTGTCTTCTTCTTCTACCCATGTTAACTATGATGATGTGTATTGAAGCCAATAATATTGTCAACCTCATTGATCAATCCAAAAGTGAACCTAAACCAAATTTTGAACCTGAGTTTTGCATTACCTTTGACCCTAGTGAGACAATTCAAGCACCTAATGTCCCTCTTTACATTGCGGCAAAGATGAATGATCTATATTATCATGGTGTTCTTATTGACCCTACTTGTATGGTGAATGTGATAATTAAATAACATCTTTATAATAGACTATTGAAACATGAATTTTATGATAAATATGATGTGATGATCAAACTTGCAATAGTTTCACATTTCCTACTCATGGTTCTATTTTATTTCCTATAGAAGTTGGTGGGAAAACTCTAGATGTCACCTTTGTGGTCATTCTAACTTTCGATCAATGTCAAGTCAAACTTGGTCTTTCGTGACTTACTTCCATGAAATTTGTAGCCTCTCCTATCCATAAGTGTTTGAAATTTCCCCACAATGGAGAAAGCATAACTGTTAATCATAGTCTCTATTAGCCTTTAGTACCTCGAGAGTCTATTGACTTCGATTTATTTTTTCCTTTTATGCATGAACCAACTCAATCTCGTAAAGACAATCTCTTTTGATCATATCAAAAATAAAAAATCCAAAATATTTTTGAGCTTAGCAATCCTAAGGATATTCCATCTCCTTGTCCTGGACCTGGACTTCTTCCTACACCACTTGCTCCTATATATGCTTCTGTTCTTCCTCCTATATCTTATAAATGTTCAGCCGATAGTATTTCTCAATCTAGTGAGGCTCCTTTTGTTCTTCCTCCTAAGGAATAAAATGACCCGATGTTGATTGATCTTGATTCATACCCAATTTCTAGAAAAACCAAGTGTAACCATTGTGCTTGTGATCACCACTGTAAACGTCATGCTAGAGCCCGTCAATGTGCTTCCCAAAACCTCTCTTCCCCTAAAACACCTACTAATGCTTTGATTCCTTTGATTATACCATGCATAGCCTAAAGGAGGAAGTTAATTTGAAAAGATGAAATCAAACAAACATGATAATTTTATTTGTACCTTGGATTCTATTACAATTAATTTGGATGAAGAAGATACACTCAATGATGATTCTTTTGATGTTTCTAATGAAACTAATGATGATATTCATGCTAGTGATTTCAATGATATGTATGAAATTTTTGATGTTAATCATGATTTGCTGTCTATGTTTTCAAAACAATTATCTCTTAGTCCTAGTGACGAACAAAGTGACCTATCTTTACAACATGGTCCTCGTTTGGAATTGGCTATTGTTTCATCTACCACACTTGATTTTGTTCCTCTTGCATGTTTCCCACATTCCTATTGACCGAGATGGGGTAGCAGATGATATGCATGACTTTCTCCTCTTTTATGGTGGACTCTTTGTGTTTTCTTGTTGTAATGTGCTTCCCCGTGATGTGTTATTTGATATATGTTTTGTTTAGATTTATTTAGATGACACTTGTTTCTTCATTGACACAAGGTGAAAAGGGAATCAATTTTTTGTGACATTCCTCTATTTTTATCCCATTCTTCTATATGTTATTACATGTTATCATGCATGTGTCACTATTTGTAAATGTTCCTTTGTGTTGTCTGATTGAGGATGATGCAAAAAAATAGCTACCTATTATTTTGGTCTCCGTAATGTAGGCCCAAAAAGACTCTTCTTTGTGACTCTTATGTGCTCTTCTTCTAGTTCTACTATCTTTCGGAGATGATGACATTGATAATCTTGGTGATCATACAAATGCCTGAGATAGTAGATCTGTTTGTGTCCCCTTTTCATGTGTTCATTTCTCTTGTCATGTCCTCTCTTTGGGGAAAATATTTCTTGTAGGTACATGTATGCTTCCTTAAAGCCATTTCTTCCATTAAGGTGCTTTGCAATAACTTTAACATGGGGGCATACACTTCGCTCCTTGTTTCACATTTTGCACGCGCGCGCACGCACACGCGCGCACACACACACACACACACACACACACACACACACACACACACACACACAGAGAGAGAGATTCAATGCAATCTCTCTTATGAATGACCAAGGAAATAATACTTTCCTTGTGTTCATCCTTTAATTAGATCCCTTAACAGAGATAATTCTTTCGTTAAGGAATGATCTTCCTTTATTTCATCCCTTTGGAGACAATGCTTTCCATAGGCTCAGTCATTCTCTTTAGATCCCTTAATGAAGACATTCCTTAAGGACTGGTCTTCCTTTCTTTGATCCCTATGGAGATAATGATTTCCTTAAGGACTGATCCTATTTGATGGGTTGACTAGTATAACACAACTTGCTAGACTATCAATGCCATCTTTTGCAATGCTTTCTCTTTGCGTGATCCATAGTAAGACAATACCTTACTAGGGTAGTGGTCATGCCTCTCTCTTTCTCTTCGAGCAATGCCTCTTTTATCTTGGTTTTGGATTTGATGGTCACTTAAGTCACTTGGGGGCTTGATGTTTCTCTGTATCCATGACCTTGAAAATATTGTTCTTATGCATTGACTGAATATTTTATTAGGATACATTAAATGTTAGCACCCATGACTGGATATTTTATTAGGATATATTAGAACCCCATTTTTGTGATTTTGAGGTCCAAATGTATGTTATGCTTGATTGTAACAATATGTCCTTTTTACCCCCACTTCTTTTCACCTATCCCAACATCCTCTCCAAATTTTGGCCCATTTTCCAAGGTACACCTGAGGATCGAGACCCAAATTTGGCTCAGGGCCCGATATCGGGGTATTAGAGAGAGATTTGATTTTATGGCCGATCTAGATTATTTTTGAATCCCAAAATGATGAAGTAAGTATAAAAAAACTGTATCTCTCCTCATTTTTCATATCACAATCATTCTTAAGCATTTGCAATCAAATATATCAAGATTTTCAAGCAATCAAGAGAAATTGCACAATTACATTCAAGATTTGAAAGCAAACATCCAAGATCAAGATATCCAAGTATCTAATTCTTCAAGATCATTCAAGTCAAAGAAAATCTTCTCCAATTGAAGAAACTTTCTCATCCATGATGGCCAATTAGAAGAATTATCAATCAAGTGGGAATCCTTCATCCACATTCTCTCTCCTTCATTGTAACCAATTTTCAAGCATATACACATTCAAGATCCAAGAGTGGCATTCATAGATCTATGAAATTGTGAGGTCATCCTTGATTTTACATCACATTCCAAGTTAAACTCTTTGGATTTCAAGCACATTCAAGCATCTTCATGGGTATGAGAAATTTCTACATCCGTCCATGAGGTTTTATGCAAGGTGAATCTAACATTTACCCTTTTACATACTTTCCTTATGCATTGTAATTTCTATTTTCAAGGTTGATTCCTAAATATGGGTTTGACCAAGGAAAAAAATTTCATGTGTAGGAACATGTTACAGAGCCACCAGACGAAATTCAGAAAGATTGGACACAGTTAGAGAGACCTAAACAAATTCAGCCAAAATCACCTGGTACAGAATGCTATTGGTGTTCTGTTCCCAAGTACACATCGAGGTTTACTTGGTACCGTACATTTTTATCTCAGATTTTACCCATAGGTCAGATATGTGATCTAGTTTCTATTTTTGTACTTTTCTACTCATCGTTACTCCGTATTAGTATGTTATTTCCACTTTTGAAGTAACTTGTCTATTTAATCACTTACATTATATTATTACATCATTTCCATTTCATCATTACATATTTTAGTGAAGGATCATTGTCCCACTTAGCATTTAAGTCTCCTCTTAAACCTCGTAGAACATCTTCCTTTCAAAATGTGCAATATCTATAAAGAGAAGTGATTTATATATTTACATAATAATTTCATCTCTTTTCTTTATGTACAATAACATAACAATACCTCTCAAATAAACAATAAAAACTTTATCTCAATAATCCAATAACTAAATAAGTTGAGAATGGAGCACGATTGGGAGCGGGCGGGAGGAGGTCATTTGAAAAAATTGTGCCCCAACGGCTATTGGAAGCAGCCACTGCAGAAGAATGTGCAGAGGCCTTTCATCAACCATGAAGGGTTGGATTACAAAAGAAATCAATGGGGAAATCGAGCTACACGTTTCACTCCATTTTGGGAGCATGCTCAACCTAGAAATGGTCCATTACCAAACCCTTTGGGAGGGACAAATCAGTCTTGGCCCAAAGGCCAAATGAGGGGAAACACTGCAACTACGGGGAGAATCAATCGAATCTCGCATAAAAACAACTAGATGACCTACGATCGGGTCTTTGACTTCAAGAGGATTAAAGGGAAGTTCTGGACACCCAAAGTATCAAAGAAGATGGAGCTGGACCCGAAAGAGGTATTTCCTAGGGTAGAATTTTCTACAGTTACTCCCATTTCAATTGATAATACCGTCTGGAATAAATCTATTGCTTTCCTAGAAAGTCATGCTTTTTTTCTAAAATGGGTCAAGGAATGGCCCTCGCTTAGAAAGATTAGGGACTGGTGCTATAGATCATGGGGACACGCTTTCACACTGAAAATGATGGAAAATGGTTTCTACTTAGTCACGACTCCATCCCCACAGGACAAGGAGTGGGTGTTCAAAAATGGCCCCTTTATGATCGATGGAAAAGGCCTCTATATTATAGAATGGTAAAAAAAATTTGACCCTGAATCGGAGAAGATTAAGGAGATACCCATCTGGGTGACATTTCCAAACCTACCACACAAGTATCAGGGTTTTGAAACTCTCAGCATCATAAAAAACAAGTGAGGTAGCTTCCTAAAAGTAGAAGAATGTCTAGTGGAGAATAACATGTCAACATGCCCTAAGATTTTGATCCTATGGCAGGATGCCCACTCATTACCAGACACCCTTTTAATCTCAACCAAAACAGGGGAGTGGAAGCAGAGACTGGTTATAGATGATGAGAAAGACCTCCGGGGTGAGAACCCCAATGGAAGTAAGGAGCAGGCTGAATATAATAACAGAAAAGGCAAATCTCGTGAAACCAATATGATCAATAACAAGATAATCCAGATTACAGAACAAAGGATAGGGAGTTTTTCTCCTGATTCAGAGTTGCAAAGGATTATAGTGGATAAAGGGGTAGAGAGTCCAAATGTTAACATAACACAGGGGCATTTATAGGGAAGCATGAAAGAGACGATTGATGGTATCTTGGCCAATGAATGGGGGGGGGAGCTAAATTCTCTACCCCAAAGGGGGATACCAATGGGGGAACTATTATTCCAAATCTAATAGGAGATTCATCTAGGGTGATAAGCGGTCAGAGTGGGTTGGGTCAGCAAGAGAATCACATAACCGAGATTGAGGATCCTTTTGAGACCAACAGGGCAATAACAGACGTGTCCACTAGTGTTAACTTTCAAACAAAAAATCAAGTTGCAGAGCAGGAGATGATTGGGAATGCAGGCTCACAGGAAGGTGGTTTATCTCTTGTAAAGGACTCCCCTAAGGTATCAGATAACTCCAACCTTGTTTATAGTGTGCCACCACTATTAACACTTAACACTGACATGGGCATGCCTCTTAATTTTAGTAGCTCAATTTATTTAGAGGAGGAGTGCTTTAAGGATATCCAAATCTCACTGATAAGAAACTTAGAGTCCACCTTTGCAAATGTTAAAGATAGCAGTGGTATAATTGGAGATTCTAAGTCGGATCATATCTCCCAATCGGAGGAAGAGGAGCAAGATGAACTTGGCATCTTTGATTCTTTCGATTTGACAGAGGTTAGAACAGTTGAGAAAATCCCAAATGGTAAGACTAAACCTTCTGTGGGTGAAAAGAAAAAGAGGGGTAGGAAATCAAACAAGGCAAGAATAGCCTTGGCTAGGAATGCAGCTAAACAGTCTAGATTGTTGTTGACAGGGATGAGCTTTTCCCCTCTCCAAGCACCATGAAAACCTTATCATGGAATGTTAGAGGCTGCAATGCCTCTGACAAAGTTTGCATGATCAAAAGGGCTTTTGATCAGGTGAAACCAGATATTATATTTTTACAAGAAACTAAGCTTAGCGGAGATGAGTTACCAAGTTTTGCTAATAAGTTCAGTAGATGGAGAGTTTGCTTCTTTGAGGCTCAAGGGGCCTCTAGAGGTCTGTGCATTTTGTGGACATAAGCCACACTAGAAGTGAATATCAAAGCAATTAATAGATTTTGGATCTAGGTGGAAGTTAAGTCAAAAAAACTTCACACAAGTTTTCAAGCCATTAATGTGTATGACCCTAATAGCCCAATCCAAAAACAAGGCCTTTGGTAGGAGTTAAAAGGCATCCTTAACAATAATCCTAAAAAAATATTTCTACTAGGGGAGATTTTAATGCTATTTTGAGTCCACTGGAAAAGAAAGGTGGGCGTGGCTGGGACTTTTCAAAATTTGTGAATAAGAATGGATTGATAAATCTAGATCTGAGGAATGGTCAATTTACCTGGACAAATAGGAGGAGTGGCTTCTTGAATATAGTAGAAAAATTGGATAGGTTTCTATTAGCTGGTAATTGAGCAGCTACAAACTGGACTAGTGTTGCACAGATCTTACCCATTACTGGTTCGGATCACTACCCAATTTGTATCAGACTTCAAGAGGACGTAGCTCATGATAGAGCTCCCTTTAAATTTGAATCTATGTGGCTTAGACAAATGCCTTAAAACCTTTTCTCTCCGGAGCCTGATTCCACCATAGTGGATTAAATTTAAAGCCCTATTTTTAGCAAGATGGGGGGAGTATGTTTGTGATTATGTGGAAAGGCACTAGGGTCCTTTGGGTGAAGGATGGGCATGGAAGCAATTTGATAATTTGGGGCTTAGCATCCCTCACCAAGCTACAATGAAAGGAATCCTGGACAATCGTAGTGTAACTATAACTACTGACAGAGACACTATCATTTGGTGTGCTGGTAATAGTGGCAAATATTTGGTCAAACTGGGTTATAAAATCCTTCAGAGAGCAGAGGAAGCGAAGGAGTGGCCCACTAGACTATTATGGAGCAAGGAATGCCTCCCCAAAGTGGGGGCCTTTTCCTGGGTGGCAACTAAAGAAATAATCTTAACATGCATGAGAAGACAAAAGTTTGGCCTGCAGGGACCGACAAGGTGGTTTTTATGTGAAGAAGCGGATGGAGATGTAAATCACTTATTGGTTTCTTGTAAAATGAATTTAGAGTGCTGGGAGATTCTTAGGAATAAAGTAGGCTGGCATGCTCCCTTGCCCAATAAGTTAAAAGAGATCTTTTGTGGCTAGCCAAAACCACAAATGAAGTCTACTTTCTCAGCTGCATGGGTTGTAGGCCCCTCAATTCTCATATGGGAGGTGTGGAAAGAGAGAAATCGTAGGCTCTTCTAAGGAAAAAAAGAGGATATCACTAGGTTGAAACAAATAATCAATCATTCAATAGAATAAAAAATGAATGCTTATGCCACCACAATCCCACTATCTACCCTATTTTGCAGGGCAGATCAGTTTCTCTAGAAGGCCTAGCCTAGACTGAAATGCAAAAATGGGCAGTTACGATAAAAAAACAAGAAAACAAAAGAATAGAAATGATGTCTCCTGGAAGGCTCCCGAGGAGGGTTGGATCAAAGCCAACTTTGATGGGGCTTCGCAAGGAAACCCGGGGGCATCAAGGGTAGGGGCTATTCTCCAAGATAATAACTAGGAAATTTTGGCTTATGGTGCAATAAGGTTGCATGCAGGAACAAACAATGTTGCAAAGGGCAACGTAGCTTTACTTGCAGTTAGGATGGAGGCAGCTTTGTGAATCCAAAAATTTCACCTAGAAGGGGATTCCTTGGTGTTTATAAATGCTTTAAGGAATGGGAGATCGGAAGCATGGCACCTCCAACCACTGGTAAACTCGGTTATGGCTATATTATGAAATTTCTTAGAATTATGCATCACCCATACTTATAGAGAAGGCAACATTGAAGAAGATGTGATTTTGAAATGGGCTTTATCTTTCAAAAAGGTGGGTGAATTACAAATGGAAAATTTGAAACTCAACGATTAGTTTAACTTATACCGTTTTTCTTTTTTGAGGATGTGGCAGCTTCAGCGGCAAGTCTAGTGGAGAATGATGTGGTACCCAAGCTGAAGTCAGTAGGATGATGCTCGAATAAAGAGCATGTGGATTTATTCATATAGAAATTCACAATGCCTTTTAGGAGGTGAAGTGATTTCTCATTTCAAAATTTGAGAAACACTTGTGAGATTAGATGTCATGGAGGGAGGATGTTACACTTACACAAACTGCATTGATGAGGTGATGATAGATTTGACATCGTGCAGAAGGATGAGGATAGGTTTATTAAATGATACAACTTCCAGCGACAACCCCCATGTTTAATGTAATAATATTTCTCTCCTTCTAGCATAATTTCTGGTTTTGCAGGTTTTGACACAGCAACAAAGATGCACGCCAAATTCATAGTAACTACAAGGCGGCAAATGAAATCTTTCATAGGTGCTGCTAGCAAGGAAAGAATAGCAGGGATGATCAAAATAAAGACAGATGCAATGGTGAAGGCAGTTTTGCGTGTCCTTGGCCCAAAATTTCAAGAATTTCTCCTCATGCACAGAGATAATACGACCATCATTTCAATGGTGGTTGCATGGGGCTTGGAACTGGGCGAGCTAACGCATGTGTGTGTATATTTTGTACCTGATAAGAAAGACACAACACTACAATAGATCATTGCATTAGCTCAAAAAGGTTAGATAAACATGTAAAACTAACTAATATTGATCTATTGCCTTCTAACTAAGCAGAGTATGATTAGTAACATAATAGCCCTCAGATTATGCTACCATCAGTGACATATATGACCTAGCATGAAGGATTTTAGTTTAAAACAAGCTAAATGAAGGGAAAACATGCATTCTAGCTCTAAGAATGGAAATAAGAACAATGTAAAAGCATGAATTATGAAATGAAATATGAATTCTAAGATTAATCTAACAGCATAACATTGCATTTACAATATGAGATGAAGGCTTGATTGCTTTCAAAAATGGCTTCTATTTATAGAAGAATGAGAGAGAGAGGGGAGACAAGGTGGATTAATGAGTGGAGGGACTCATTAATGGTGGTGTAAGAACCATAAATGCCTTGGGCATTAATAAGGCATGGAGGAGACATAGGCTTAAGGCATCTTTATTAATAAAGTATTAATGAAAGCCTTAAAGAAGCAAGGGAAGGGTGTAAGAGGGTGGCTTGAGAAGGTGGACTTGAGAAAGGAATCTTGAGATTCCATGACTTTCTCAAGTGGGTGGACTTGTTAATCATTCCCTAATAGAATGTGACAACATTAGGAGGTGGGTTAGGGTAGAATTTAGAATTAGGATTAGATTAGCAAGGGTGAATGGGTTGAGAAGGGTTAGAACCCAGGGTAGAAGTGGTTGAGATAGGTTAGGTTGGGGTTTAAGGGAATATTAATTAAATGAATTAAACTTATTTAATGCATTCAAAAATAGGAATTTAATTATTTAAATAATTTAATTACTTTTTAATAATTAGGGGACTATAGCCATTTAAATTAAATTAAATATGCTAGGGGAATGGGTTATTTTGCAAGTGGGTAATTGATTTAGGGATTTATTTAATTCTTTTATAATTAAATACTATAGCCATGTTTGAATTTGATTTGTTTTAATTGGTTTGAATTGATTCAAATTGTATGGCTATAATAGTTAATATAATTCAGTGATAAAAATCACCTAGGATATTAAATTGATTCAAAGAATTATGCCAAGCAGTAACAGGGTTGTTTGGACATAATTGAGGATATGATCACACTTAGGGTAAATAGGGTCCATAGTTTGAACATATCAAATTGAGGTGGTTACATTTGGCCCTCTTTGAATTGATGTGGGAGCAACACATTGATTCAAAGAAGGTTTTCAATTTTGACTTCAGAAAGATTGAGAATTCTTTTCTTGGTTGTCAAACGAAATGTTGATGAGATCAGTCTTACACTTGATCGAACCAAACTGATAGAATTGATTTTGAACTTGGTTGTCATCCAAAGTTTGATAATACTAATTCTGAACTTGGTTGTCATTCAAAAAGCCAGTATGAAGCTGCTAGGAGCTTAATAAAAATCTTTTAAAATGAGGAAACATAAGATATCCAACTCATGAGAACCAAAGCTTTGTATCCAACAGTTTCAACTTTAGTCAAGGAAACTGTTATGCCCCTAGTTTGTTTGATAATGAAGTCATTTTGATGTTGTTTCGAGCAAAAATTTAATTGATGATAGTGTGATCATGCCCCCTCGGGAATGAAATCGAAGGAAAAGAATAAAATCCCTCAGTTGAAAGAACGTATCACTTGCAGGAAGTGGTTAGGTCAAGAAAGAATGGAGTAGAAGAAATGGAAAAGAAGGTGTGTTTTAAAAATAAACACACGAGTACCAAGTTTTTTACGTGAAAATGTGAGTTCGATTTTGTTCCCGATAGATCAGAGATTTTGAGAATAATTGATTATGTAATTAACTTGGATTTAGAAGAAGATAGAAATCATTTTTGAGCTCAAAATTCCTTATTCTTTTATTCCTGTTATAAATGCATCATGCAATCTCTAAATGCAGCTATATGCAGACTCTTAGGACTTGTCACTGATTAGAAAATATTGCAACATTTTTATCATCATTGGGCACTTTTGGAATGGATACCATCGGATAGTACAACAATCACTAATACCCACTGATATTATGAAAGTATGAATACTATGTTTTATTGAAATGTCAGAAATAGACTTAGGCATCAAGGCATAGAAGCCAGGATAAAAATAGTCACCTTCCTTTTAATATACCAGTTTCTGATTAAGGAAAGATATTGGACCCACAATGATCTTGAAAATTCATATCCTAGGGTACATTATGATTCATACACCTTAGTGAGGATCTGGATCATAAAACAGATAAGGAAATTGTTTCAACCTCACCATAGTTTACACATAACAAAGATCGAGATATATGCGGCTATCCACCCATACTGGCAGCTCTTACCATAAACATCCAAGTTAGGTGAAGTTTATAGGATCATTTGGAACAATCACCATACGCAAAAATCAAGAAAACATTATGCTCCCTATCCTCATGACTCTTTGTCTTTGCGCAGACGTCATTGAGCAACTAAGAAGACATAATAAAATTATCAATTGAGAATCAATCAAATAAAGTTTATAATTACCTAGATGCCCCTAGTTGAAAACATTATCAGGACATAAAAGAATCATAATCAAACAAATAGAAAACTGTGTGTTTAAGTAGTACTTGTTCATTCATCTGTCAAACACAGTAAAGATTTGTCAATCAAAAAATTGGAATACAAGCAATATGGTATCCAATGTCTATTCATCGAAAGGATAATCCATTCTTGTTTGCGATCCAATATAGCCTTGTAGGAATTCTGTTAATGTAAATGTCATGTCTGGATATGTGATGCTTGAAAAGACACCCTTGTTTTGAAAAGTGACATTGTTTTTCATGTATCAAGAAACATTGTGTCCATGAGGCAAACCATCCTAGAGCAATCTAGCAACCGCAACTGACTATGCCAACAAAGATGCCCCAATGCAGAATGTATTATTCCTAAGACGTAAAGATAGAAAAATCCCAAGCGAGGATAAGATAGCCATTTAGGAAGATGAAGTCAGCGTATGAGCACATGAAAAATTATGAAGGCCTTGTGTCAGTAGTGCATTGATAGATGGAGAGAAAAACACAAGTGATGCCTAATTGCCAGGTTTTCACCACTTGGAAAGACCTTTTTCTTTCTTTTTCTTTTTGCTACCAAGATGCCTATTTTACCAGGTGCTCATCAAGGCACTTTTCTCTTTATCAATTTTTTTGCTATTTTTGCTTTTTTGAATGTTTTTGTAGTATCAAGGCACCTGTTTACCAGGTTTTTACCAAGGATACCCTTTTTGTAGGATCTTTCCACTATTTTTGGATTTCTTCAGGATCAATTTTTTGAATGTTTTTGGTATTTTGCAAGAACTATTTTCTGTACAGGCTCTGCTAGCCGAACATTAAGCATAGAACCGCTTCAAATGTAGAGTGTTGATAGGATCTGGAAGAACATCTCCCTCAGGTGTAGCTAACTGATAAGCTCCAGTCCCAAAAGTAGCAGTGATAACATAAGGTCCCAGCCAGTTAGGTTCAAACATTCCTTTCTGCTCCCTGTTAGGCTAGTTCTTAGGATTCTCCTTGAGGACGAGATCTCCCACTTTAAATTTGCATGGTTTGACCTTCTTGTTGTAACCTTTGGACATACGTTCTTGATATACCTTGAGGTGATCGAACGCTTGTTGTCGGCACTCATCTAGTAGGTCCAGAGAATTTACCTGATCAATGTGGTACTGCTCATCAGTAACCAGTCCTTCTAAAGATATCCGCAAAGATGGGATTTCAACCTCAATGGGGAGTACTTCTTCAACACCATAGAATAGAGAAAATGGTGTGGCTCTAGTTGGTGTTCTTATACTTGTTCTATAGGCCCATAGTGCCAGATTCAGTTGTAGATGCCAGTCTCTGCCAGACTTACTTACAGTTTTGTGTAGAATCTTGAGAATATTTTTGTTTGATGCCTCAACCTGTCCATTACCTTGAGGATAATAGATTGAGGAGCAATGTTGAGTGATATGGAACTGTTCACAAAGGTCATCAATGTACTGATTTTTAAATTGGCCCCCATTGTCTGTTACAATTGAAGAGGGTATCCCATATCTACAAATAATGTAGTTTAGAATGAACATAGCCTCCTGTTTGCCAGTGGCTTTGATTAGCAACACTGATTCAACCCACTTTGTGAAATACTCAGTGGCCTTAATGATAAACTTGTGTCCATTGGAAGAGTTGGGATATATTTGTCCAACCAAGTCAAAGGCCCATTTTTGAAATGGCCAATGTGTTATGAAAGGTATAAGTTCTCTGGCAGGAGCATGGATAAGGTTTCCATGTGTCTAAAATTTAAGACATGCTTTTGAAAATTGAATAGCATCTCTCTCCATGGTAGGCCAATAATAGCCTACTCTGAGCATTTTCTTGGCTAATGAAAAGCTGTTTGAGTGTGATCCACATACACCTTCGTGGACATCTTTTAATGCTAGATCAAACTCTTCAAGTTCTAAACACCGAAGAAGTGTACCGTCAAGACCGCATCGATATAGGTTGTTAGTTATGAGGACGTAACGTGATGCTATCCTAATTAGGGATCTTTTCTCATTTCTGGATAGATTGACAGGAATGGTTTGGTCATAAAGGTAAGCAATGATACTGGCATACCGAGATTGATCTTGGGTATTCAAGGTACATATTACCTGGTATTCAGGGGTATCAAAGGTAGGATAGGATATTTCTTCCACCAAGAAGTCATAGTAGAATTGATGCTCCTCCAGTTGTAGCATGGATGCCAAGGTATCCATAGCATCTGCAGCTTTGTTCTCTGATCTTGGTATCTGCTGGAAGGTGACGAAGACAAAGTATTTCTTCAGATCATCAACTAGTTTCTTGTAGGGCATCAACTTTTCATCTTTTGTTTGATACTCCCCATTAACTTGATTGATAATTAGTTGGGAGTCACCATACACGTGTAAATCTATGATCTTCCATTACATAGCTAGCTTGAGGCCGTTGACCAATGCTTCATATTTTGAGATATTGTTGGTGCATGGAAACATCAATTTGTAAGATTTGGAAATCTTGTATCCTTGTGGAGTTATGAAGAGGACCCTTTGCTCTAGACCCTCGTTGAGTGAATGAACTGTCAAAGTACATCTTCCAAGGATATTTAGTGAGATGCATGATTGTTTCATCAGGGAATTCAATTAGTAAAGGTTCATCATTCTGTAGTGGTGAATCAGCCAATTGATCTGCAAGTACCTATCCTTTGATAGCTCTCTATTCTACATATTCAATTTCAAACTCACTGAGAATTAGGACCCATTTTGCCAAACGTCCTGTTTATGTTGTTCTGCTCAAAAGATACTTTAGAGGATCGATCTTAGCAATGAGCTTCACTGTATGAGAGAGCATGTAGAGTCTCAATTTTTTTGATGCGAAGATGATTGCTAAGCATGCTTTTTCAATAATGCTATAATTGAGATCATAAGTGACTAGTATTCTACTAATGTAGTAGATAGCTCATTTTTTCTTTGTTTCATCTTCTTGCGCCAGTAATACTCCTAAGGATGTAGTTGTAGCTGAAATGTATAGGAGTAAGGGTTTTCCATGAATAGGCGCCATAAGAATAGGTGGAGCAGCCAGATACCCCTTCAATTCTCTGAAGTTTGCTTCACAATGTTCATCCCATTTGAAGGTAACCCCTTTATGTAGTAGCTTAGTAAAGGGTTGTGCCCTAGCTGCAAGTTGAGACATGAATCACTTGATAGAATGGAGTCTCCCTTGTAGTGTCCTCATTTGACTGATGTTACATAGAGGAGCCATCTCTAGAGTAGCCTTTACCTTTGCAGGATCTACCTTGATTCCCTTCGTGGATACTATGAATCCTAGGAGCTTCCCAGATTGGACCCCAAAGGCACATTTCTTCAGGTTTAGCCTGAGTTGGAACTGTTCCATTTGATCCAATATCTTTCTTAGGTTAGAAATGTGAGTACCTCTCTCCTTGGATTTAGCCAATGTATCATCTACATAGTCCTCCATGTTCTTGTGCATCATGTCATGGAATATTGTTGTCATAGCTCTTTGATATGTTGCACCAACATTCTTTAACCCGAAAGGCATGACATTCCAACAAAAGGTGCCCCATGCGCATGTGAATGCAGTTTTCTCTTGATCTTTAAGGGCGATCTTGATTTGATTATAGCCCAAGAATCCATCCATTAATGAATACATTTGAAAGCCCACTGTAAGGTCTATGACCATGTCAATGTTTGGTAGAGGGAAGTCATCTTTCAAACATGATTTGTTTAGGTCTCTGAAGTCCATACAGATCCTGATAGATTTATCAAATTTAGAAATGAGGACCACATTGGAGATCCACCCTACATAGGCAATGAATCGAATAAATCCAGCTTTCAACAACTTTTCTAGCTCAGCTTTTACCAATAATGTAACATGCGGGTGCATTTTCCTAAGTTTTTGTTTTACGGGCTTGATCCCAGGAGCTATAGATAAGTGGTGCATGATGAGATTAGGATCTACCCCTGGCATATCAGTATAAGACCATGCAAAGTTAATCTTCTTCTCTTTCAAGAACTCTGTGAACTGTACCTTCTCTTCTTCTAATAAAGATTGTCCCAGATGAACTATTTGAGGATTTTCAACAGTGCCCAAATTTACTGGCTGTGTTGGTTCAATCAACACCGAAGATCTTTCCTGAAAGTGTTCCGGGAGGATATCGAGAGTCTCAACCTTTGGTCTTCAGAGAGGTTTTCACCATTGGATACATCTTTTTTCTTTACTATTTTGGGATCTGATACTGCCACAGAGTGGTTTTCACCATCAATCCACTTTTTCTTTTTATTTTTCAGTTTGTGACTAAGAAACTTGATATCCTCATGTGACATGTTCTTGCTCCTTGCATTGGTGGAAGAAGGGTAAGGTTCACAAGCATTGAGATAACAAGCTAGGGAGTGGTCATTAGGAAAGTTGAGGATAGGAGTAGGATCTATTTTAGTCCAATCAATTAGGTTTGGAAGTACCAATGTTAGGGAGTCAAATTCTAGGAAGGACAACATTGTGTTAGCATCAAGACCATTAACCGACATGGCACAATCTGTTAAGTCAATTTCTTTAATGTTTAGATCAATAAGAGTGAGATCATTGTAAAAAGGGTCATTGTTAGTCATATGTGGATCAAACTCTAGCGAATCATAAGTAGAAATCTCATGATCATCTCTCTGTAAATGGAGGTTTCTTGTTTGTGGCCTATGAAATTCTTCCAGACTTATGTATTCACCTGTGTCTTCATCAATGATCGGGGGAAGGAACTCTTCTTCTGCTTCAGGAGGATCAGTATCATTGAGAGGAGTGTCAGATCATTTTCTAGGAGATGAGGGAGCTGCAAACATGTGAATGGTATCTACTCCAATATCTTCAGAGGTGATAGATAGACGATCCCATTCATAGTCATGAGAGTTCGTGACATCATCATCAGATCTGTTTAAGTATTCAGCAATGGTTATCTGATGTACTCAATTAGCTATTTGTAGATCAAAGTGGGGTAGATCAAGGATATGTGAAATTGTGACCAATTGTCCCTAGTTAGGATGTAGATTCTGTGGCCGGGGCATCTCTTGAGTGATTGTTGCTATGGTGTCTCCTACCTCTTGAATGGGAGGTTGTGCTAGCAAAGGGGTGTGAAGATCTTGTGGTACTTCAAAGCTAGGTACATAGCGTTCTCCTTGATATGTAGGATTCTCTATACCAACATGTAATAATCTTTCATAAGGCCATGGTTCTAGTACTATCTCATCTGTTTCATCACTCCCTTTATCAGAGGTCGGGCTATCTTTGAAGTAGGTTTGGTGGATTGAGTATTAAAATTAAGGCCTATTTTATCTCTGCCATTCTGGAAGTCCATGGGTATAGGTTCAATGATCCCTCATCTGGTGTCGTTTAGAGGCCCCTTTCCTTTGTATCCCATTTGTGTGAGGAAATCATATCCTTTTCCATACTATTCTGGGGATATCTTCACATGTTTGACCTCAGATTCCACCGATTCACCTTTGTAAAGCCAATCCAAGATTTCCTATTCTTCTGTGTTATCTGAAGAAGATGTGGATGCCTTTATCATGCCAGTTGCCTTTTGTATTTCTGTCTCTTTGGATGCTGCAGGTGTGAATGTCGATGAAGGTTTTCCATAGGATCTTGGTGACACCAGAAGTTCTGTCAGTGAGGGAGTTAGGTCCAGCTTGTACTCTCCCATACCTATTTCTTCAAGTTTCAAGGTTTTGCTAGAACTCTTCATAACCATGTCCTTGGTAGTTTCAGGAGTATCTACATCTCTAGCCTCTTTGTTGTGTGGGATCATGCTACCTGCTTTGATATTGTTGCAAGTCTAGTTAGCATCTACAGGAATCGCCACTTCCACCCCATTATGTGGGAATTTTATGCATTGGTGATAATTGGACTGTACAACTTGCATTTCGTGAATCCATGGTCTCCCTAGTAGGATATTATAGGCCAATGGTAAGTCCAGAACTTGGCATATGACGTTCCTCTCAATTGGCCTGACTCTGATAGGTAGAACAATAAGACCTCTAGAGGATCTTTCTTCCTCATCATAAGCTTTGATGGTTATCTTGTTTCTAGAGTCAATTGTTTGTTTTGATAGACCTAGTCTCCTGATTAGATCCAGTGTACAAATATTCAATCCTGTGCCTCCATCTATCAACACGCGTCTAACATGGGATTTATGAATAAGGACTTCGATATGGAGGGGTTGATTGTGTGGATGGGTCAAATATTTGTCATCCTCTTCAGAAAAAGAGAGGTACTGTGGCGCTGAGATGTGATTGACCATCGCTTGAAACTTGTCTATATCAATATATTTTGGAACATTAGCAGCGTGTAAGGCTTGTTCTAGGATTTCCCTATGTACCGTGGATATCTTGAGCAATTCAAAAATAGAAATTTTGGCAACGGTTCATTGCAATTGGTCTACCAAGTCATATTTTTCTCCTGGGATAGTGGCCATGTGTTTTGATGCTGGTGTAGGAATAGTTATAATAGGAACCTTGGATGTTGACGTTGATGTCAGTTTTGGAGGTCCTTTGATTGTAACCTATGCTTGGCTCCATGTTACAACATTTGAGTGGAATGAGACACCTTTAATTGTGACCACATTGATGGATTCAATTTTAATGTCAAGCATATTAATCACGTTGTCATTTTTGGAATAGGTGTAGTTTACCTCATTACCCTTCCCTTTAGATGACTCTCCTTGATTGTAATTAGGAAATGGTTTGTTGAATGCTGTATGATCCTCATTAGTAGTATGTCTATCTACTTTGATCTTACCTCCTTCGATGAGGTCTTGGATGACATGCTTAAGCTTGAGGCAGTTATTAGTCTTGTGTCCCTTGTTTTTGTGGAAAAATTAATAGGAATTATCATCCCACCACCTAGGTTTGACCATTGGTTCCCACGGTTTAGAATCGGGAATTATAAGAACTTTGTTATCCAACAATGTTTTAAAATAGTCTCAAGAGGCTCCCCCAAAGGAGTGAATGTTCTTTGGGGTTTCAAAGTCCATGGTCATTCCTTGTTGTTATCATTGTTTTCTTTGGGAACGGGAGGTGTTACCTTAGCCTCTTTTCTTGCTTGCATGCCATTGGTTAGATTAAATGCCTCAGGTTTAGGATTAATGTTAGAGGTGTCAACTACTCTGTCATTAACAACATTCTTGTTTTGTTTCCACCATTTAGGCTTGGAGTTGGAGTTGGAGTTGTTGCTTTTATTTTCATTTTGAAGGGTGATCTCCCCTCTTTTGACCATGACTTCTTGAATACGGAGGGCATTTTTAATCATTCTTTCGAAGCTAGGAGAGTCTTGCATTTGTAGAGCATAGTTTAATTTAGGCACTAGATTATTAACAAAGATTTCCATCTTCTCCGTTTCGGGAATGGCCCTTGAATATCGTGCAAAAATCTTCCTCCATCTTTGAAGGAAGTGTGTGAATGATTCTCTAGTTTGTTGTTTGGTGTTACATAGGTCCATCATAGTTACATCATGTTGGATGTTGTAGGAGTAATGTTGAATGAATTGTTGGATTAACTCCTCAAATGTTTTGACCTTAGGTTTTAGTTTTGAGAACCACTCCATGGAATTACCTCCTAGACTTCCTGGAAACAATCGCATGAGGTATGTAGGTTTGTGCATGTACTCGATGCTTAGAGTACATAATTCTCTTACATGATCGTGGGGGTCAGTTTCTATCGTGTATTTGTCATACTTTGGCCTTGCCACGTTGGGGGGAAACGGGACCATAGTGATACTCTTGTCAAAAGGAAATGGACAAATGGCATCCAAAGAGTATTGTGTTTTGGGTTTCTCCTTCTCTTGTTTGAGGTTCATGAGCTCTATTTGCATTAGATTGAGCTATTTGGTGAGAATAGATATTGGGTTTGGTACTTCCTTTTCCTTGAGTTTTTCCACATCATAATCTTTGGGTAATTTAACACCTATAGACGCTAGATGGAGGAAGTATTTTTCTTTATCATCATCAATTATCCATTCCATTATCTTGTGGAACCATTTACTCTGTTTGAGTTTTTCGTATTCATCTTCGGGAATCTCCTCTTCACTATCTGATCCAAACGGATCACGTTCAAACTTGGGTCTTTCTTCCTCCTCTGTGCCTTCAGATTTTTCGTGTTTGTCATCATTATAATCCTCAAAAGCCTTACTCCATCCGTGAGTGTCGCTAACCATTTGAGGGGAATCTAGATCAAGAAGGGAACTGTGAGATGTTTCTCCTTGAAAGTGTGGTGTTTTAGGAGGTACTTTCGATCCTTTAGTTGTGTACTTGTTGCGTCTCGTGTTAACCATGAAGTTGTTTCTCAACTTTGTTAACGTTTCCCAATAGTGCAAGTAAGGGTTTCAGATCATTCAAGTGGGCGTGCCTAGGTAGAGGTAATTGTTTGTTGGTGGATGTAAATGATTCTAGCATCAGAGGGTTAGAATGCCCTGATAGTGAGCTAGGAATCAACTTGTTGGTAGAAAGTGGGTAGACCACATGTATTGAATTGATTGTGAAAGACTGACTAGGCATGCAAGGTGGACGTCTCAAAAGTGTTTTGAAATTACAACAGGGAGACTAGAAGAGACAACATGAACCAGTTAAAGAGCAAAAAGGGTATCCTAATCAGCTGAGACTTCCTAGGAAAAACTCCTACAAGCACCCACTATCTTGAATGTGAGCTCCCAGATGCGAGCCTCTGATGGTACCAGATGTGATCCTAGAATCTGGATGCGACTGTGTGCTGACTAAATGCGATCCATAATACCAAATGTGATCCTAAACACTGCATGTGACTTCGGAAATACAAGATGCAATCTTATGATGTCTTTGTCAATTTGGGTCAGTTCTGAAAAGTTTGTTTTTGAAGTGCGTGAAGTTGCTTGTTTCCAGATTGCGTTAAGAGGTGTTGTAAGATGTGAAGAACACTTGTACTCCAAGATTTGAAATTTGTTGATTGTTTTGAGGAGCTTATCTTTTTAATGATCTTTTGAACACATCAATCAGTTTTGCATTGTTAGGAGGGTGAAACAAATACTCATCTTTTCCTATTTTCTAGGTGGAGAATGAAAATCTTTGCTTGTTGACTTAGGTACACACTCAAATGCTAATCAGAATACAAACATCACCAAGCATGCAATGGCTCCAGTCATGATGCTGTATTAGCCAACTCTAAACGCAAGTGAGGGCACAATATGACGAGTGTCTTGGGGAACTTACTTTTTGCCTTGTACAAAGATTATCACCCTTTTGGAGATGAATTAGGAATTCTTTCTGTTGAAGTTATTGTAGATTATTGGGCGATCCATTCAAAATTGTCCCCCATAGAATTTCACAAGGCAAAATTTAGGCGTATAGCCCTATGAGTACCCGAAAATATATGTAGTCTCTCAAGCAAGATTCAAGCTGCTCCGCTCTACATATACCCAGATATGTTCAAGGAATGATGTCAAAATTCCAAGAACAAAACCAGTTCTGTCTTCCGAGGCTTTGGCCTACAAGGAAGCAACTATTTATAGTGAGTTGGAAGAGTTGGCGTAAAACCTGTCCTCACTTGGGTCATTCCCGGGAGATTTTTTCCTCAACCGGAAAGCCCTCTACTGTTTAAATATATGTAATCAGGATTGGCGAGCTTTGGATGTCTGGATTTTTGATTCTTTTGAAGAAGAAGAGTATACTCTCCTAATCTAAACCGTTTTCTCCCAAAACACGCACAACAAAGTTCATTCCTTCAAGCTATATTTAATGACTTGCTTGTTCAATTACTAATCCAAAAAGAATTAAATGATTGAACTTGTTCTTTGATCCCACATATTTAGTGCTTTGTGTTGTTCATTTACTGATCCAAAAAGAATTAGGTGATTTTTTTGCTTGTTCATTTACCCCAAATTCTGTTCAATCCATAAACTGATGTATGAGTTTCTGATTTTCCTTAAAAGGAAAAGAGCATAATCCTCTAGTCAGTTTAGTGATAGATTGGAATATGTACTTTAAGTTTGAAAGCAAGTAAATAGAGGTCAAGATGGGGGGTTGGCAACCTGTAAAACCACGTTAGTATCTGTTTAGTTCAACTCCCACGAAAACCTCCAAAAACAACCTGCAAACACTTGTTAAGCTACAAGATACCAGAAACACAGCTTGTCAAAATGTTAGGATTAGGCAAACGAAATGCACACGGTTTTTAACCAGATGTGAGCCTAAAATTTTACTGAATGTGATGCAACATACTGTATGCGATCTTTCCTTACCAAATGTGATCCCATGCTTACCATATGCGAGCTTAAATTGAAAATGATCTGGGAAATCCTGGATGCGAGCCTCATTTTCTGCAGTGCGAGTGCGTATCGCGGATGCGATCCTGAAAGGTTAAAAATGATCCTGTAACAGATTTTTGGATATGCAAATTAGTGAAAAATTGATTTAAAATGAGGCCAAGTCAGAAATTTTGCCGCACGATGGGTGCCATAAATGTGTGTGTATATTTTGTACCTGATAAGAAAGACACAACACTACAATAGATCATTGCATTAGCTCAAAAATGTTAGATAAACATGTAAAACTAACTAATATCGATCTATTGCCTTCTAACTAAGAAGAGTATGATTAGTAACATAATAGCCCTCAGATTATGCTACCATCAGTGACATATACGACCTAGCATGAAGGATTTTAGTTTAAAACAAGCTAAATGAAGGGAAAACATGCATTCTAGCTCTAAGAATGGAAATAAGAACAATGTAAAAGCATGAATTATGAAATGAAATATGAATTATAAGATTAATCTGACAACATAACATTGCATTTACAATATGAGATGAAGGCTTAATTTCTCTCAAAAATGACTTCTATTTATAGAAGAATGAGAGAGAGAGAAGGGGAGACAAGGTGGATTAATGAGTTGAGGGACTCATTAATGGTGGTGTAAGAACCATAAATGCCTTGGGCATTAATAAGGCATGGATGAGACATAGGCTTAAGACATCTTCATTAATAAGGTATTAATGAAAGCCTTAAAGAAGCAAGGGAAGGGTGTAAGAGGGTGGCTTGAGAAGGTGGACTTGAGAAAGGAATCTTGAGATTCCATGACTGTCTCAAGTGGGTGGAGTTGTTAATCATTTCCTAATGGAATGTGATAACATTAGGAGGTGGGTTAGGGTAGAATTTAGAATTAGGATTAGATTAGCAAGGGTGAATGGGTTGAGAAGGGTTAGAACCCAGGGTAGAAGTGGTTGAGATAGGTTAGGTTGGGGTTTAAGGGAATATTAATTAAATGAATTAAACTTATTTCAATAATTCAAATATAGGAATTTAATTATTTAAACAATTTAATTGCTTTTTAATAATTAGGGGACTATAGCCATTTTAATTAAATTAAATAGGCTAGGGGAATGGGTTATTTTGCAAGTGGAAAATTGATTTAGGGATTTATTTAATT
>MU225080.1:71921-89969 GCA_018584345.1 Thuja plicata
CTAGAGCATATACTATCAATAAGTTCAGAGTATTGTTTATAAAATATATTGCTAGAAGGATCGACAATACCAAAATGGTCCCAAAATGATCTCCTTATGGATATTGTTGTATGGCTTGACATAGAGCTTCTATGTCTTTTTAATGGGTAATGTCCTCCACTCCATCAACAACAATGTAGTCCTCCAACTAGTTATCATTTGGAGGTGTTTGAATCTGGAAGAAATGCATGAGAAAATCCAAATTCCTAACTATAACTAGTCGCTGAGCCTAGAATCCATCCATGTCCCCCGAGAAGAGAATAGGGTAAGTGGGAACCTAATTATTCCTAAATATAAGAATGTCATAGTTACCAGAGAGGGGGATGGTAAGATCATCCCTGATATTAACCATAACCCTATCCAAGCAAGTTGTCTAAAATTTCTTCTATGAAAATCTCATGGAAGAGACTAGCAATGTCAGCACGGTTGTTGTAGATATGCATTGCAATGGCGATGATCATTGCAGGGATATTCAGATTAGCCCTAAGTTCAACATAATGATGCATATTATTCTAGTTAACGAAAAAAAAATTATTTGTCTTTTAGAGGTTTTATATGTATTGTCCTCCTGGGTTTCCTAGCGGGGTGTTACAGAAGAATAGATAATAACCAACATAAAATAGGATATTGACGACTACAACAAATCAAGAAGGTTTTGTTATGGGAAAGTACTAGCAAAGTGGCTCGAACCCTACCAAAATATCCTAAAATCCCTAAAAATAAACTAGATTTGTTAAACATAATGATCAAATTAGATGAGATATTTTTGTAATTCTTAAAAATTCAAGAGAAGTTCTTACATATACATGAAGAATACTTATACTAATTACGTAATAGGAGGCTAAGGAAATTAATAAGTAAATATAACAAGGAGAGAAAGTTAAAATGAATTTGGGCATAAAATTAATGTCATTGACTAATGATGTAGAGCCTCCTATGATTGCATTCTATTGTGTGTTATTTTGATATGAGATGGAATCTATTTTATTATTTGGCTATCCATATGATGTGATCAGAGTTTTATCTGTGATGCATTTGGTTACAACACTTTATTTTGGCTTTACTAGTATCATAGCTGATTTAGATGTTAGATTATTGTTGTGTACCATTTTGATCATATCTGCATGATGATGCTTTTAGGATGTGACATGATTCTTTGGGCGGACGCAAGAAGTTGAGTCCCACTTTTGGGCAAAAAGTGGAAGTGTTTTCTCTGTTTTTCAAATTTTCTCTCAATTGATATAAAAAATTGAGGAACTTAAAGATTGAATCTCAAAAAACATCAGCAATAGAAAATGTAGTTCTCAGAGACTACTTTTTGAATATGTAATTTATTTCAATACCCACATGGTAGAAATTGCTTTTTAGTAGGCATGTCTAAAAACTATTTTTCAAAATGTCTGTTTCAGGACCATACCACACACATGTATGACCACCATATTTTGACCTAAATAAGAGATTTTTTTATAAATCCTTTTGGGGAAATATACCTAGGACACCAATTATTGATGAACATATTTTTTCTTTTTTTATTGAATTTTTCTTATTAATTTGTTATAGGCCGTAAAGTCTATTTTTGAAACCTTTGGTGTATGACCACCATAAATTGATGTAAACTTATCTTTTTTTCATTTTTTTAATACTCAAGGAAATTATATGTATATTAATGTTGTATAATTTATTTTCTAAAAAAATGTAAAAATAAAAAAGTTATTAAAATTTTAGTCAACCTCGTTATTTTAAGTTTATGTATCAGTTTGATTAATAAATAATACAAAAATATTAAAATTAATCAAATCATCACAAAAAAATATTTTTGAATTTTTTACAATAAGAAGTCAAATGGGCTTTTGTTTCATCAAAAAATTCAATTGGGAAGGCCTTCAAAGCATTATGGCAAGGCAGAAATCTAGGATTCCAACGTGTTAGCCATTATTTTGCAGGTCCAAGCATAGGCTTGGTCCCACAAAGCCTATCCCGACCTAAAAACCAAAGTGGAGTCGTATGTTCCAACACAAAATTAAAAAAATGGGTATGGGCGATTTAAAATTTAAATAACGCATACGTGTTTCATTTATTACTGTTAATATAGAAATGGGTACTTGTTTCTAAACACATGCACATTTAGTTTAAATAACATGTATGCATTTCTAATATAGTTGTTGGCTATCAAATTTGACTGGAAAGGACAAAGTGCAATGATTATTAAATCATTCTCAAATGATGTGCAAAAATGAATGAAATCTTTGCCCAATTATTCTAGATTCTTATCTACTCTGGATTTTGGCATGAGTAAAGCCATTTAAATTCAAAATCTGGCAAACATTGGAGTTTTTTAAAGATGATTGAGTATGGGATAAAAGCAATGTAGAAATAGGAAAATGAAGGTTCTGACACCTGAGGAGGTTGCAACAAATAGGGAGAAGGCAAAACAACAATGAGAAAGAAGAGAAATAACTTGAGAAATGAATAATGCTAGAGCATCGAGTTCCATGATCATTTCAGAAGAGGAGACCATTGAGGACATAATGATGGATGCAGATGTCATATAAGAAAATACAAAAAGAAGCAAATATAGGTGCATCTTTAAATACAATTTTGGATACAAGTATGTCTTCACAACCACATTCTTTTTTATGATAAAGAAATTGGCAATTTTCTACAAGTAGGATACTCTTTGAATGATATAGTTCATATTCCTAAAGATAGAGAAATATAAATTGAATATAAAATGCCAAATAATAGTAATAATAATCCCAATGATAGAGAAATTGAAAATGAAAATTAAATGATTAAAATTGAAAATCAAATGCCAATTGAAATTAATAATGCAGATGTAAACACAAAAACACCAATTGAGAAAGAAAGTCCTTTGATTGATAATGAAAAAATGGACATTTTCAAATTAAAAGTAATGTGTTGGACAATCTTCATGGTTTGGTTTCATGGAGACAGGTTAGGACACCTGGAAGTAGATTGTTTAGACAATTTATTTATAATAAATTTTTTGGGTTTCAATGTCAACTAACGTTACATATAATGAAAATGATAAAAATGTGAAAAATGATGAAGAGGTTGTTGGGTATATTTCTAGTTTTCTGAGTCTTGCTAAATTTTTTTGGTTCCCAGTGTCAATTGTGACTAAAATGTCAAGATTGGTTCAAATGCACCATTAAAATTTTCTTGCAAGTGTCTGTTTCCAAGAAATGAAGTGCAAAAATAGTTCAAAACCCTAAACCCTAGGTCATTTGTGCCCTTGTCATGCAAAAACCCTAGTTCTTCATAGCATGGTTCTAATTTCAAGTTACTTTGGTCAAGTAACTTAAGTGTCTTTTAGTCATGTGCTTTTATTCATCTTCCTTTATCTCTTAAGCTCACAACCAAGACCGAATATTCCATTTGACCTAGCAAGTTGGTGCAAGCTTGTATCTCTTAATCTCAAGATAAATGAAATATGATCTAAGTCATTCAAAGATTAAGAGAAGATGGTTGATCTTGATTTGATCGTGCGGTTGACATGTGATCGCGAGATGATTATGAATTTGGCTCAAAGATTTAGAGACTTAGCGACAACCGTGGATTAAGATTTTATTGTGTGGCCAGTGCCAGATCTCGTGACTTAAAGTGTGGTTAAGAAGATCGTCTCAAGATTTAGCGCAGACCATTGGATTAAAGCAGGATCAAGGGTTACCATGTAATCTTAGGAAGAATTGATCAAGTATAGAAATTTTGTGAGACTTAACGTTGATTGTTGATTGAGAAAAGATCTAAGGGTTGGCGCATGATCTCCAAACGAAACTCGAGTTGGAAGATTTATTCATCAAATTAGAGATTCATTCAATTGCTGAATCTCCAAATGAACTATGGTTAGCCATGGTTAAATAAAAGCCAATTCAAGTTTTCTACAGGTGAATTTGGACTGTTGATGAAGATCAGATCTTGTGGCTAGTGCTGAATCGCTAGAAGAAATCAAAAAGTCATAAGTTATTAAGAGATCAAGAGATAATGGCTAAGATGGCTAAGATGTAGACATGTGTGTGAGTGGCTGAGAGATATGTGGTGTTCGTGAAATTTTAGAATAAACTCAGGGTAGAGAAAATTGTCTAGCAAACTAGAGATAGCTTTAGTCGCATGATCTCATAACAAACTAGAGTTATGCCAAAGATTGGGAGATTGAGCACAAGCCGTAGATTAAAAAGAAGATCAATGGTGGTTGTGTAATCTCCAGAAAAATTGAGAAAGTGAAAAATGATTCATAGACTCAACGCAAGGCGTAGATCAAGATCTGATCATGTGGTCTGCACGTGATCTCTGAATAAACTCAGGGTAAAGTAAAACATTCAGTGATTTTGAGTTTGATCAGTTTCGTAATCTTCAGATTTGAATCATGGTCAAAGTAAATCCTGGTAAGGTTTATTTAGTGATTCAAAGATAAGAAGGAATAAGTTACTCAGTGCTAAAAGGTAAACTAGTGGTAAGTTAGAGTTAAAATGATTGGTCAGCGCGTAATGTCAGAACAAAGCTGGATTTAAGAAAACCATCTAGCGACCTAGCGAGGACCGTAGATCAAGATCTCATCGAGTGGCTACTGGTAGGTCTCATAATGTAACCAAAGTTAGTAAAAAAATTTAGAGATTCAGAGATAACATAGTCACACAATCTCTAGATAGACTATGGTAAGATTAAGGTTCTCTCGCGCCATATCATAGAAATACTATGGAAATCTAGGGCCTATTAAAGACAAAATATTCTGACATGGTACAAGTAATATGATGAGATGTAAAAGAAATAAGAAATATCATATCAGATAGTATGTTGATCCTTTTTGCATAAAATAAGGATTTTAAAACTAAAAAAGCACTCATGACTCTTCCAATTATGCTGTTCAAATTTTGATTATCTATCAAATTCAGCCGACACTAGGAATGAATTGAAGTCAAAGCACATAGAGTTGTGGAAGAAGTGATTCAGTAATGGTTTCTAGGTTCTTGACTAGACTGGTGCATTCAATTTTTAGTGATAAATAGGTGCAACCTTTGTACATTTCAGATTACCAACATTTTCAAAGTACATAGATTAGAAATTGCGTAAGTTTCAGAGCTAAGAATTGCTTGAGTTTCAGAGAAAATTGTGAGGAAGCTGAACTTGAGTAAATCCTGTGTTTGAGTGGAGAATTATTCAGAGGAATATTCAGAGCCAGTAAAGATGAGTCAAGCTGGACCGAGCGGGGCTTCAACCAATGGGGTAAGTAAAGATGTAGAGGATAAGTAGAAGGGAAAGAGGAATTAATCTGATGAATTTGTGGCTCTATTACCTGGGACCAACCAAAACAAAAAGGTAATCGATGAACTCTTCTCTAATGACATGTTAAATTGTAGAGATCCAAATACTCCTGAGGTTTTTGGTTATCATTTATTCAATTAATTTTATAGTAATAGGGATAAAAAAATTCCCATATCAAACCCATGGACATTATGTCTGGCTAAACTGATTGTCCCAGACATCTTCATAAATGTAGACTTGTTAATTGAGCTAGTCAGAAAGTATGAATCTCTTTCTAAAACTATCAAGAAAAGTGATGGGACACCTTTAGTTACTTTGGGTAGGGAATCTTTCATGAAATCCTTCAACATATACCATCCTTGTACCACAAAGATTGATTTAACCAAGCTATAGAGTAAGTATGTCAGAGAGGCCACCATTATCAGCAGGTTGATCCAAGCTCATGTGCCCAAATCAAATAGAAACTACATAGCTCCCCTACCAAATTCTGGCACACCATATTTTTACAAGGATTTGAGCTTCTACATGAAGTATATTGATTATGAGCTATGTAGGGTGTTGGGAATGGATGGGGGCAGTGAGAGGTTTCCTGCAGATCTTATAATGATCATCTTGGGCCTTTAAAACTCACATACTAATATTGACTTTGAATACATTGAGTATGTCATTGACAAGATGCATCAAGGCCTTATAGACATCCATAAGAAAGCCAACCCTAAGCTCATGCATTATTATATTTTAATGCATTTAACTCTATACTTCAAGATCAACAGTATGGACACGCAAAGTCTGAGACCAAGGATGCAGTTCCATGGCCAACCAAACCCTGTACAACTCTGGATTAGGGTTTGGAACTATGCTTCAAATGAAAATGAGTTATGTGGTTTTTAGAACTTGATTGCACAAACACTTTTAAATTTTATAGGTCTGGTTGTAACATGGCTTCAAATCAAGGTGCTTCAACTTCTCATACCTTGCCAGTTTGTGGATAAATGGGAAGGAGATCACAATTGGGGAGATTTTAGCTTTGAGAAAAACTTTACTTTAATTATGGTTTATGGATGTTCCAACCCCCACACATACTTCCATAGTATGTGCCTCCAAGAATATCCATAATGGAATTCATCTGGAAGCTAATGTGGACAGATAAAGAGCACTTGGCTCCCCACAGAAAGGGTGCTTTCACACCCAGGCAGTTCAAGGTTTATAACTTCACCATTGGGAAAAAAGCCATGGATGCAATGAATAAGTGGTTGGGTTACTGTAGAATGAGCATGGACTTGTACATTTATGTAGACCCAGAAGGTTTTATTAAGAGTGCAAAGATGCTACCCCAAGAATAAATTCTATCAAAGATCTATTAAAGACAATTATTCAATGGTGTATTGTCATTGATGTTACACATGTATTTACACTTATGTAGTGATGTTACACAAATGTCTACATTTAGACTGAGCACAGTTGGTGAATAGAATGAGTTATTTTAGTGTTGACCGAGTTCAGTCGGGTATTGAAGAAGTTCGGTGTTGACCGAGTCACTCGGGCATTTCAGTGCCAGCTGACTAACAATGACTTACATTCTATAATTAATTGATTATATGAGGCCGACTGAATTGTGATTTATTATTTAGAAGTGTATTCAAGCTGACTTGACATGGATTATCATATATATAAAAGGTCAATTTTGGATTGAATTTGTGCAAGTAAGTTTGTAAAAGTGGAAGAGAAGTAGAAGTGTGGAAATCCGTGACATGAAGAGTGAAGGTGAAATCAGATAGGATTATGATTGAGTACAAATCACTTGAATCTGAAATAGAATATCTGATCAGCAAGGATCCATTCATAATCAAAATAGAGATCTGAATGAGAAAAGACAGTTGCTTACACATATAGGTCAATTCATTGTTACTCTCTAACAATTGTAACAATGATCTCAAATATCTTAACATAGTAGACTTAACATTATTTTTGTAAATCCTCTCACAAGGTAGCATTTCTATGTTGAAGTGTTGAAGACCTCTAACAAGGCCACTCCTCACAGGGTGATTAAATCCTTTAATAGGTTCACACCTAACAGTGTGTTATTGTAACCTTTAACAGGGTTGGATCCTAACAGGGCTCACTTCAGAAGAGTGAAAAACAGTAACTAGTTACATTGATGATTTTTCCCATATTGGGTTTCCACATTAAATCTTGGTGTCACATGTGTATATGTTATTTGTTTTATGATTTATGTTTTTTCACTTAATCAATAAAGTATAATTGCATTGGATATTATAAAGATTGCGTTGACACCCGAGTTACAAAAGATTATCTTAATTGACCGAGTAACAGTGTTAAAGTATTTAAGACATCTAAGGGACAAAGGATTTGTTTTGGAGTAACTGACTCACCCCTCCATCCCTCTTAGTTACTTATCTCATTTCCAACAATTGGTATCAGAGCTTCAAGTGCTTTCAAAGAAGGTTTCAAGACCTAAGATAAAGATCAGAGATGTCTTACAGAAGGGAGATCCCAAAGCTAAACAAAGACAACTTCCTAGCATGTCAAGAGTTGATGAAGGTACATATATCTACTATCAGAGATGCTAGTTTTCAAGTTTTTAAAAGCACAAAATGTCAACCACTAAATATACTAGCACAAATTGTGCAAGCCGAGTTGCAAGCTGTGCAATCCAAGTTGCTGGTAGAAGAGATCAAGTCATAGAAAAAGGGAATCGAGTCTCAGACAGAGGAACCTGAGTCACAGACAGTGGAACCTGAGTATCAGACAGAAGAACATGAAAGAATTTTTAAGAATGATAGACCTAGTAGATCAAGTCCATAATCTAGATTGAAGGATCCAATAATTTCAAAATATGTTAAAAGGAATCATGCACCTAAGCAAATAATTGGAGATCTGAAAGAAGGTGTAATGACAAGGAACAAACTCAAAGGTACATGTTTACTAACTTAATTTAAACCTAGAATTATTAAAGATGCATTGAATGATGAAATTTGGATAGAGGCAATGAATGAAGAAATTGAGAAGATTGAGAAGAAAAAAACTTGGACTCTTGTGCCTAGGCCAAAGGACAAGAATGTGATTGGAACCAAGTGGGTTTTTAGAAATAAGATGAATAAAAATGGTAAATTTTCTAGAAAAAAGGCCAGACTAGTTTATAAAGGATATGCTCAAGAAGAGGGTATTGATTATGGAGAAACTTTTTCTCCTGCTGCAATACTTGAAGGAGTCAGAACTCTTCTGGCATATGTTGCACATAAAGGATACAAAGTATATCAAATGGATGTGAAATTTGCATTTCTGAATGGAATCATAGAAGAAGTCTACATTGAACAACCTGAAGGATTTTTTGATTCTGGTAGAAGGAATATGGTTTGCAAGATACACAAAGCATTGTATGGACTGAAGCAAGTGCCTAGAGCCTGGTATGAAAGACTGCATAGCTATCTAGTAAGTATTGGATTTCAGAGAAACAATGATAACAATATCTTGTACATCAAAGAAGGACCACAAAAAAATACTATTAGCAGAGATATTTTTTGATGACATATTATTCACTGGTTATGATGACCTATGCAAAGCATTCTCTGTAGCTATGAGTAAATAATTTGATATGTCTATGTTTGGTGAGATCAAATTCTTTGTTGGATTACAAGTACATCAAATGAAGGATGACATCTACATTACTCAATCAAAATATATCAAGGAGATACTTAAGAAATTTGGTACGGAAGATTCCAAACCTATTGGAACACCCATGTGTACTGGATATAAATTTTCTAAGGATGATGATTCAAAAGAGGTAGATCAGACCAACTACAGATCCATGATTGGAAAATTGAAATATGTTGTTCACACCAAACCTGATATTGCATTCGCAGTTGGTATTGTTGCAAGTGTTGGGATTAATGGGAAGTATGTACTGAGAGGGGAGGGGTGAATCAGTACCTATAAAACTTTTGTATCCCTTTATCAATTAACCTTAGTAATCAATTGCATATCCATTCAATCTGATTTATACTATCTTTATGTGAGTTATATCAAATCATAACATTAACATGCATGTGAACAGTCATAGAAACATTCATCAAAGTAAATTGACACATAACACCATATATGATGTCATAGAAAACTTCTGTGGGGAAGTAAAAACTGCGGTGGGGATGGCACCCACAAAATCTTTACTATCTGCAGATTGGAAGGGGCCAGTTAAGGCTTACAATTTGATCACTTCTGATGATCTACCCTAGGAGTATCATTGGAGACCTGTGAAAGTCTACTCTGTTAAGAGCTTTAGCAACACTGTTGAGTGTGTACTTGGTTAAGAGATTTGTTGTTGGACTGTTAAATCCACCTTCCTTGAAAGGATTTTTACACTTTGCTCCACTTGTTAGAATGATATAAAATTACAAATTTGAACTGGTAAATGCAATCTCCTATTGCTGATACAGATCCTATTTAGTTCACATAAAAGTATTATCACCTTAACTGTGATTGAATAATACCTCTGATTCTCGGTATACTCTGTTCTTGGTTCTTGCTAACCAAATTCATCTTTTGCTATCCCTGTTCTTGAAACTCTCAATCTGATCCATAGATGTGCTTGTCTTATTCATTCATGTTCTCCTCTCTCTTCACATCATCTATTCATTTATTGATAATTAATGATTGCATCATCTATTTATAGATGGATTGACTTCATCAAGTTATGATAAAAACAATGTTAACTCTAAGATTAGGTTTACAACTTATACCTAGATCTCCTAGTCTATGTGTTTTAAATTAGTTAGACAGATTAAAGAAATTAAATTAACATATATTATCCCTAAAGAAATGGATTTAAAACAATTAAATATCCTATAAATAGAATACTCATTCTTTATCTGACGTGGAAGTCAGATCCACTTTGTGCGGGCTACAACTAACTGTCAGTTCTATCTATCGGTCATGCTTGACTGTCCTTTAGTTTTTTTCTGTCAGTTGCACTGTATCTATCTTTTTGATCTGCACTATAACTTGCATATCGGGTTCCTCTTTCTAGTTCCACTTATCTTTCTATCTTTTCAATTTCGGTTTACACACTAACATGTGTCATCAGTTTTCTTTTCACTTAGTTATCTTCGGTGATCTCTTAGTATCTAATCTTCAGTTTTCTCATGTCCTATCTTTCAGTGTATGCTTACCGAAATTTTAGTTTGCATACTAATAGAAATTTAATGTCATCAATCTCCCCCTTTGACATTAGTATAAAAAATTGATATATGCAAAATACTAACAAAGTGTTAAGTATATACAAAATATATAATCCTTAGTCATTTAATGAGTCCCCCTATGTATATGCCGGTATATCTGTACATATGATGTCTTTCCTTATACATATCATATACATATACATATTTTCCATTTTCCCATCTGAAAGAATGAATGAATACCTGTCATGTGTTCTTTTTGTATTTTGTACTCATCATGTTCCCCCTTTTTTGATATTAAGGGAAAAGGTCCTTACCTTTAGAGATTATAAAAAATATGGGAATGTGAAGACTTCATGTCTTCCATCATCTTCTCCCATTTATTTTTGAGATTCTCCAGATCCATGTTCTCAAGTGTGATCTTTGAATGCATATCATAGATACTGTCTGCCACAGACATCTCGGGAGTTGCAATCAGTTGCCTTGCAGAACTGATGTGCTATTGGAGCAGTGTAAGATTTGGAAAAAGTTGAGCTTGGAGCTTGGTTACTTCTTCCCTGAAATGTGTCTCTGCCTCCCACAACTCTTTCCTTAACCGTTTAATCTCTACGATTTTCTCATAATGTTGTTTGACTGTATTGTCTCCATAAGTTTTTAGGCTTTGTGCACTAGTTGCTAGATTGGTATCCAGCTTTGCAATGTTGTCACTATTCTCCTTAGCGAACATTTCTATTGTGCTCAACTTTTTAATTAAGGTGATAGCTTCATATATGATTAGATCTGATTTAGATATGAATTCTGATAGCTTTACCTTATTTACCGCCACTTCTTAGCTGATGTTCTCTATGAGATTCTGTTGGTACTTCATCTCGTATCTCTCCTCTATTTCCTTCTTTGCATCAATGTTCTGAGTTGTGATTGCATCAGTGAGGGTAGCTAATTGATCAAGTATCAGCTTTCTTTGATCAATATCAACATTAGGTACTATTTGATGTAGAATGTCCCATGTTGTCTCCAGTACCATGGAGTCCCTGTACTATTTCTTTAGCTTCTCTTGCAATGCCTTCCTTTGGCATATCTCTCCATATCCTTGTAATGCTTCAATGTCAAGTGTATAGGGGTCACACTTTGGTATTTCAATGATTTCATCCAATGTAACCTCTAACTTGTTCTTCTTTGTCTTATTCTTCTTCTTCTATGACTCAGTAGAATGTAACACCATCGCCAATTTCTTGACCTTTTTTGTTGTACTTGACGAAGTGACCTGATGTGCTTCTTTCTATTTTTTAGCATCAGTTTCAACTTGTCAGGTGTCTACAGACGTCTCCATATTCACCTTTACATTGTCAGTATCACTCTTTTCAATTTCCTCAGAAGTACCATCTTTTGGTTTGTCTCCTTCATTGGTGTCCTTTGCTTCATCAGTCTTGTTTTTGCATTCTTGTCTTGAGTACCTGTATCCTTTTCCTTATCTCCTCTAGTAACCTTATTAGTGTCAGTTACATCTTGAGTATCTCCAATGTCTTGCTGACCATCAGTATTATCCTTGTTTGATTCTTCTCCTACATCTTTTGGAGTATCTTTCTCAGGTGATTTGCTTGATTCTTGCATGATATTGATAGCTTGTATCAATATAGGCATGTTTCCTGGAATATTCACGTGTGCACTATCAACTGTTGTGTCCTGCTCATCAATTTTTTCCTTTTCAGAAGTGACATCTTCATCCTTATTCACTTCCTCTACTGGGTCATCTGTAATGTCTATAACATTAGTGTCCACAATGTTGTCATTTTTAGTCTCATCCCATGTTTCATCTACAACATCTGCAATTTTTTTGCTTGTGTTATCATCTTCTTCTTTATCTAACTCAATGGAAGTGTCATCATGAGTTTCCTTATAAACATCTTGTTGTTGAAGGTCTTTGTCGGGGTTGTCCTCCTCAATAGGTCTGTTCATGATCTTGCACCATTTCTTATGGCTGTCTTTCTCAAGCTCTATAATCTTTCCTTCTAGGAGTTTTTATGCTCTCAACTTTTGTGAGAACTCCTTTTTTTACTTGTCCATCATCTTATCAATTTCAACCTTCTTTGATTCAGGTGGCATGAGAGAAACAAGTATTGTTTCTCTAATTTCTTTCTCATTCTTCATAGAAAATGTCTACTTGGAGTAAAGTCTGTCCAATAGTTTTCTTGGAACATATTTACCTTCAAATTGTATTGGTACATATTTGAAGTTGTACATTTTAGCAATGATGGCATCCTCAATCTTATTTTGATCTTCTTGATTTATTTTCAGCCATTTTCTAATGCTTGGATCTGTAATAGATCTAGAATTTGCAATGTATACACAAATGTCATTAATAGTTTTAGGTTCTTTTACCTTGACACTTTCTGCTTCAATAGCTTCATCCTACTTGGTGTTCTCTATGTCCTCTCAAGTCTTGATGAATTTTCTTCCTTTCTTGTTTTGACCTCTCTTCGGTGTGGGAGCTTTCCTCTTATAAGTCCCGACCTTTCCTTCTTTAGAAGTGAAACAATAGATTCTTTTGATGTCTGGCTTCTTGTTTGAGAAAAACTGTAGTCCTTGGCATTTTAGTTGGTGGAGGAGGTGGTGAATCTGACTTTGTTTCCTCAGAGTCATCCTTTATTTCATCTTTACCGATAGATAACTGTTCTTTGGTTTCCTCCTCTTGTTGAACTTCTTCATCTTGCTCAATTTCTTCTTTATTTGTTGATAGAATCTTCTTGAGATTCTTCACCATCTTTTCCTTTTTCTTGACTATCTTCTTAACAAAAAGGCCTGATTTAATTCTTGTCTTGGCCTCTTCATATGTGCCAAACTTGGGTTGTTTCTTATCCAATGGTTCATTGATCAAGGTATCAATTTCCTTAGTAGCAAGATCAATGTTGATCTCATACTCTAATGGTTCTAACCATGTTGTCCTTGGTATAGCTGGTTTGATATATGTATTGTCAGTATCAACCATGAAGTATATCTCATCCTTATATTATTCAATGGGTTTCTCAAGGATTATAACCCTTTTTTGCATTCAGTCTTTGAATACATTGAAATATTCATCCATGAATTTCTCAAAGTTATCACCTAGTGTAGCTATATGCTCAGTGATTTGCATGGTGACCGGTTTGGTGCTATCCCATTTAACATCTCCAACCGATGAGAATGTTTCTTAAAAATAAAAGAAGATACAAATTATTAATGAGCCAAACTTACAAGTGTTTGACTTGGCATTCCTGATAGTCTTTAGGTTGTCCTTCAACTGACTCAGGAGTAGCTCAGATAAGTCTAATTGTGTCCCCTTCTTTACAATTTTGAATGCTGTGTTCACTTCTCTTGATGCTATGCTATTTAATCTGCTTGCCTGGAAGAATTTATAGCCCAAAATACATGCACCGAACTTGATTTCATCATCAATTATTGTTGTTACTTTTAGTCCTCTGCCATCCCATTTGGCTCCAGTCATTTTCTTAGTTTCGGCCTTTGATGGATGCTTTAATTCCTTGACTTTATTGGTTATGGGGTAACCGGTAACCGCATGGATGAAATCTCAGGTTATTGCCTTCGGTTCATCCAACCATAACTTTTTGTTATGCATTCTGCTCAACACTAACCAAATCCATTTAGTTTTAAAGAATTTTGGGAACATTAGGGCATTGGTGAGCCCTTTCACTTCAATGTTTTTGTGTTCTTCCTTGAGTGTTCCATCATCATTGCACAAATTTTTGTAGGATTATTCAACCTCTGAACTTCCTATTTCTGCTATCTTGCAATGTATGAAGGATCATATATCTTCTACCAGTAAAACCCTAGCTAGAATGCAGGAAAATGCACCAACATCGTTGGGTTGTGAGGCAAACTCTGGATGGATCTTATAGTTGGGTTCCTCACATGTAGTGTTCTTGATGAGCTTGAACTCATCTTTCTTTGCATTCTTGGATTTCACTGTTCATGAAGTCGATGCCATTTTCATAAATTTAGGGCTTCTGTGTATTGCGTAAAAAAAGTTGTCGGTTCTTGGTAACTTACTATTTACTACTTACAAAGATCCCTGAATAGCTTAGGAGTGATGTGTATCGATTCATGATCACTGTGTGATCCCTTCGCTCTGTGCTCAAAAATTGCCTTGGTCGCTCTGCTCTGGGTGTTGTGAACAAATGAGTTGTTTCGATGCCCTACTTATAGCCGTTGCCCTAAAATGCATGCCATAAATGCTTACTAACTCCTTGGTGTATGAAGACTAAGTTCATCGGTTAAGACTTTACTCCTTCAGTGACACTTAAAACATTTTGGAGTAGTCGTTGTTCACTTTGCTTTTACCAACAGGTTTCGGTATCAATGACAACTTGTTCATTTACTTGTTTACTGACAATGCTCAGTTTATACTTAGCAACCTTTGCTTTTAACCAACACTTCTTGGTAAATGTAGGCAATCTTAGATTTGAGTGTATACCGACAAGTTTCAGTATATATGCCTAAAAGCATAGTTATCACATATTTTAACAAGTAATACCATGATGCATATTTCTTATACTAATTTCACATTATATCAACATATTATGGAACTGATGTAAAGTAATAGCTTGGGTAAAGCAGTTACATAATTACTTGTTCTGCTGAGGTGGGGGTGGTGATGTCACCAGATCCATTGGATGGGGTGTCACCATTTGTATTGCTCATTCCAGCTTCATCATTGCTTGAAGCTTTTCTCCACATTTTGTCTCTAGCCCTTCGGATATCTTCAATGGTGTTTCCATTGGGATATGTGCTTGTCTCTATCATTTGGTCTGTGTAGTCTTTCTTGAGATGACCAAATTTATGACAATGTAAGCATGCCATTCCGGGGTTAGTCCAGCCTCTAGACTTTCTAGTCCACTATCTCATACAGTTTGCAGCAATGTGACCATATCTTCCACATGCTGTACAACTTGTCCAAGTATTGTAGTCCCATATGTACTGATTACTGACTCTCTTCAGTTGATAGGGATTTTCTTGATCTTTAGGCCTCCATACTTGCCTTTTCTTTTTCCAGCATTCAAGAGTTTTGTGCCCATTCATTTTCCATGTAGGACACTATTTGTCCATGTAGGTTTCCTTCTCTTTTTGTTTCATCTCAGACTTACATTCATATGCTTTATGTCCTTTCTTGTTACATTTATAATAGAATCCTATGAATGAAGATGTAGATTTAGGAATACCTTTCATTTTGCCTCTGCATACATTTGATGTATGGCCTTGCTTTCCACAGTGATTACATGTAATATTTCTTGGTATTAAATTTGTGTAAACATTCTCTGGATCAGATTGATTTGATAATTCTCCATTCTCGGTAAAACCTAGACTGGTATTGTTGTTGACTCTTCATTTTCCATCAATAAAATCATCGATTCTTTTATTGCTTTTTTCAGCCTTTTTGATAATTTCATTATGCTATTGTTGAATTCTTATTTCATGTTTCAACTTTTCATTCTCATCCCTCAGTTCACCGATAGCTTCTATTCTTTCAATGAGTTCAAAATTTAATCTATTTGCCTCTTAACTCATAAGAATAATCTGATTTGTAATCTCATGGTGATGCTCTATAAGTCTTTGTATTTCAGACTCTTTTCTTGTAGCTTTTATGTGATCTTTCTTCTATCATCAATAGCTAGTGTTCTTTCTTGCTCAGCTTGCCTAGAATTATTCATGACATCAATCATCCTTACCATCTGTGTCTCTTGACCGATTTGTAGAGATTTAACTTGTCCATCCAGATGTAGATTGATTTTAGTTAGGCTTGTGATGCTTTCTTCTGATGAATTTGATGCTTTGCTTGTAGTTGATCCTGAAGACTCAAAGAAATTTGGTATCTCTTCCTCATGATAATTTTTCTAATTAGAACAAGATGCCATATTCTTTCTTTCATCCAACAATTGTCTCATGTTGATTCTAGCTTCTTTATACTGTTCAAAGAACATATGAATTTCAAGATTTTTATTTTCAATATTTTTATCAAGTCTATACTTCTCCATTGTATGATCTTTTCTCTTAAGCCTTTAAGGTTTTCAAGAAGAGACTTAGCTCTGATACCAAGTGTTGGGATTAATGGGAAGTATGTACTGAGAGGGGAGGGGTGAATCAATACCTCTAAAAATTTTGTATCCCTTTATCAATTAACCTTAGTAATCAATTGCATATCCATTCAATCTGATTTATACTATCTTTATGTGAGTTATATCAAATCATAACACTAACATGCATGTGAACAGTCATAGAAACATTCATGAAAGTAAAGTAACTAGTTACATTGGTGGTTTTTCCCATATTGGGTTTCCACGTTAAATCTTGGTGTCACCTGTGTATAGTTATTTGTTTTATGATTTATGTTTCTGCACTTAATCACTAAAGTATAATTGCATTGGATATTATAAAGATTTCTTTGACACCTGAGTTATAGAAGAATATCTTAATTGACCGAGTAATAGTGTTAAAGTATTTAAGACATCTAAGGGACAAATGATTTGTTTTGGAGTAACTGATTCACACCTCCCCTCTAAGTTACTTATCTCATTTCCAACAAGTTCATGGGGAATGTGTTGAATAAGACCTCATCAGAAATATCTTGGAGGATAATGAAGTAGCAATAAGAGATGAAAAATACCAAGATTTAGCTGGATTGGAACAAAAAATGAAGAAAAAGGGATCCCCTTTTGAGGTTTCTTTCCAGGTGTAATACCCCAAAATTGACACCTTACAATTCTAATCAATTTTGGTGCATTTCTTCAATTTCTCATCATCAAAGTCCTATTGTACTAGGCAAATTCTCCTTCCTAATCATCTTTAATTGACTTAGTCTCAAATGGAGAAACCTAAATTTGCATAAATCTTACACTATATTTAATTCCTAAATTTTCAAGATTTATTAGCTAAAAATCTCTATGATTAATTAAATTAATTCTAAAGTCCTAAGTGCTTTTAAATTAAATTAATCCCACCTCTTTAGCTAATACACATCAAGGGAATTAAATATTATTTGGTTATTTGAATGGATTATCCTCACTTGAATTTAATAATTCAAATAATGTGAAAAGCCACCCATGTGGCAATAATTCATTTATTTAATTAAATAATTCCTTCATATTTGTCTCACCTTCCTCCATGAAGATGAAGAGTCAGCCGTTTCTTCCCAAGAAAATCTTCATCCTCTCTTCAGGTTTTTCTATATTATGGACCTTATTTCCTTCATTTGGGGAGAGCAATTTTAGAGTACCAAAACTATAGTGAATTATTGTCTCAATTCTCTCATGTTTTCAAGATTTTATTGCATATTTAGTGTAATCTCATTTAGCTTAATGGCATTCTTCATCTCAATTTAGTTTTTTTATTTATCAAGTAGCTTAATTCTGTTATCTTTTTCAAGTTTCTTAGATTAAAATCTGCATCTTCATTCCTAGATTACAATTGCATCTCTCATATAGAATAAATTTCATTTCAATTTTCAAAGCTTTCAAATCCTCCATTTTAGCAATGGTCTATGGTT
>MU225080.1:107748-126057 GCA_018584345.1 Thuja plicata
AGCTCTAGCTGAGAGCATTCTAAAAACCCTTGCACTCCATGCCTAGGGAGCTATGGATCAATTTTTGAGACCTCATTCTTGAGTGTTCTTGAATGTAAGGATTCATAGAAGTGTGAAACAATTATAGCACACACTTTGCACACATTAATTTTCAACAAATTCCAAGGGCAGATAATAAAGCAGATGATGCCATGGCTACTCTGGCTTCCATGTTACAAATGCCAAAAAATGACTTCTGACATGAATTCCTAGTGGAGACGTTATGCTACCCTGCTTATAATTCCCCCAAATCCTGGATGATCTGTTCAGTCATTAGACATGAATCATCTCGCTACCACCATATTTACTCCTACCTTCATGAGTAGATCATTCTGGACACTTACACCCAAAATGAGAAAGGTTACTTAATCCACAATGCTTCACGGTTTGTCATCATAGCTAACAAATTATATAGGCAAGGTCTAGACGGTACCCTCCTTAGGTGTTTAGAACCTGTTGAGTCCAAGTGTGTGTTAGTAGAGATGCATGAAGGCATCTGTGGGTCTCACTCAAATGGCCTGACAATGGCTCACAAACTTATTAGAGCTGGTTACTATTGGCTGGATATGGAGAAATAAGCTACATAATTTGCTAAATCTTGCAAACAATGCCAGCTTCATGGAAATCTGATCCACGCTCCTGCCAAGGAGCTCATTCCTTTTGTCATCTTTTGGCCATTTCAGCAGTGGGCCTTTGACTTGGTAGGCTAGATACATCCATCTTTATCAAGGGGACATAAATTCATCATTACCATTACAGACTATTTTACCAAGTGGGTTGAGGTAGTGCCCCTCATTGTAGCTGATGACAAGTCTGTGGCCATGTTTATACTGAACTACATCATTTGTAGATATGGTGTACCATCATCAATAATCACTGACAATGTGGGGCAATTCAAGAACAAGGACCTAAAAGAATTATGCGCTAAGTTCAAAATTATTCAGCACTAGTCTTCTATTTATTATCCCAGGGTAATGGATAGGCAGAAGCTTCAAATAAGACTATTCTCAAGATCTTACACCGCACAGTATACAAATCTAGATGAGATTGGCATCTCCAGATTAATCCAACTTTATGGGATTACCGTACCAGTATGTAAACACCAACAGGGGACATGCCCTTTGCTCTAGTTTATGGTGCAGATGCAGTGCTTCCTATTGAGGTTGAGATTCCTACCTTGCGAGTTTCTCTAAAGGGCCTCATTACTAATGATGATATTAGAATATCTCAGCTTCAAGAGCTTGAACTACTGGATGAACATCAGAAAGTGGCATTCGATCATCTCTGAGCATATTAGAAGAGAATATCTAAAAGCTACAACAAGAAGGTCAAACCAAGGGTATTCCAAATGGGTGATCTCATCCTGAGAGAGAACCCTAAGAATCAACAATATTGGGTCCAGAAAGGAAAATTTGAACCAAACTGGCTTGGTCCATTTGTTATCACTGTAGTATTTGGGTCTGGTGCTTACCAACTCTCTACCACAGAGGGGGAACAACTCAAAGAGCCTATCAATACTCTTCATCTAAAGAAGTTCTAGAGTTGAGATGTCTTCTGAATGCTCATGTACATACTCTATTATGAGAAAATCCTAAAAATTACAAAATGTCCTGAAAAAATGATCATCTTAGTGAAAACCTGGCAAATAGGCGCTTTGATGTATCTATTATCCTGGTGAAAACCTGGTAAACAGGCGCCTTGATAATACCAAAAAAAATAAAAAAATGAAAAAATACAAAAAAATCAAAAATACAAAAAAATTGAAAAATGAAAAAAAATGAAAAAATACAAAAAAATCAAAAAATGAAAAAATACAAAAAGATCAAAAAATGAAAAATACAAAAAAACAAAAAAAGAGAAAAATGTGCCATTGATGAAAACCTGGTAAACAGGCGTCATGGTAGCAAAAATAGAATTTCTGCCAAGATGGTGAAAACCTAGTAAACAGGTGCCTCTTATTCTGCAATGCTCTATCTATCGCGGCATCCCTTGACTGTCTTACAGTTTGCTCTCCCACTTTCCTGCTTTAGTTTTCTTTCCTTCTTTAGCTTTCTTGCTCATGCATTCGCTCTCAGTTATTTTTGAGATTTTTCTCGACTTCACATGGATTGAAATTGGTCACACTCGGGAGCACCTTCCTAATCTAGGTGGCATTGTCCTATCTTTTGGAGTCTCTCTCCTTTTTGCATCAGTCACCAGTGGTTCTCACTGAGTCTACCAGCTGATGCCTAGATCTCACGCTGATCTTTATGCTTGACAATCTTTCTCGCGTCAGTCACTAGTGATTCTCACTGCGTCTACCTACTGTCGTTGTATTACTGAGATTTCTCACATCAATTCACTATCTGCATATTTGACATCAATCTGTTACAGCTGGAGTTATACCCAAATGTTCTATCTATTAATACTCAATCTTGATGATTCTTTGCTTTTGTCTGTACAAAGCTTTCAGTCACTTTCATGACACTTTGGTTCTTCTATGAACCCTCTTAACTTGACATTGATTCAACACCATATGCCTGGGGGCAACAACATTGAATTTGTCCCCACAACACAAGACAAGTTAGTCATCACTGTTGCTTGGGGAAAGGAGTCCCCACTTCAATCACATCTTTGGTTTACACTAGAGTTAGTAATCTTGTCATTTCTAAAGGACAACTCGCTACTGACGCAAATTGGTGTTTTTTTTAACACCACCCTAAACAGTATTTTTCAACACTATCTTTGGACACATCTGTATTTTTCAACACACATTGGATATTGCAAACATCAACATCTATCAACGATAATCAAACACAATGCACTCACAAGCACAACGATGTTTTTTAACACCCCTATACCCATACATATTTGAAAACTTTGAAACTGGCTGAGCTATGCTTGAATCTTTCTTTGTATGCTCTCTATTCTAATGGATTTCATTGATATTTTCTTTGTCTACTACTTATTGGTGTGGTTTTGATGATCCGGCAACGTCAAATAAATAAGGTGTATGTGATAAGAGCTTCTGCATTAAGGTGGGAAAGCCTCACATCCCTCAATATTTTTTATTTGTACGATAAGGGGAGGTTGGAACTATCTCCTTGATTGTTATTTCTCTGTTTGTTTACTTGTGTACTCTTACTATATCAAACTAGAAATAATATTCAGGTCATCTCAACTTTTGTGCCCTGGAACTTACATTCATTTCCTACATTTTATCTGATGAAAATCATATTCATATTCTTATGGTTGCATTGGTGCCAGTAAGGATTGTATCAACTCCGATGTTCTAAAAATACTTGATGATGATAATTATGCGATGAGTCCAACAACCAAGTCCTAGGGTTGCATTTAGCTTAGGCCTGCATTCGCATTTTAAGCTTTCATAGAAATCAGTTTGGTGCTCTCTTCATTGTCTTCTCATTCTTTGAAGGTTCTCATATTTTGTCCTAGATTCCTCTTGACTGCACAATCAACTGTTCTGAATCCATTTTCATGATCGAAATCAAAATCTGACACTCCTAATAGCTGAAAATCATGTTTTAAACTTTTTGGACCGACGTGCTCCAACACTTGTGCAGTCAACTTTCTGATGTCACTTTCTTGTCAAAATCATCTCTTGTCATCATTTTCTCAGCTTCTGCAATCTTTTCAGCAAAAGTCAACTCTAGTCAATTATGGTTAAACTTGGTCAACTATGGTCAAACCTAGTCGATAGGACATGCTGATCGCTCTAAATCAATTTTGGCTTCCCTTGATCTATCTTTGAATTCCTCTAGATCTTTGATCTTACTTCTATCTGCAATATTTTGCTATCAATCATCTTTCTGTTGTGTCATCTTTCAATTTCTCTCTTGAGGGGGTAGGATGATTGCATCATTGAATCTTTTTGCATCATTCTCGAATTAGTTTGATCTAAATCAAAAGACCCCATTGCTAGGGGCATCTCATCACTTGGAGTATATTTATTTTTTCATACCTTATGATCAAAATTGGATATTCCATGATCTTGAATCTCTAGGGGCATCTTGATGTCTTGCATCTTGTCATCTTGTCATCTATCTTTCTAGGTATTTGAGCAATCTAACTTAGATCCTCAAGGATCAAGCTTCATTTTGGAGATGATTCTTGAAATCTCATTGGGTATTGGGGAAATCTAACCCTAATTCCTGAAAGTCATGCTTTATTCTGAAGACGGCTCTCAAAAGCTCTTTTTTTGACCATTATCTGGGCAACCTAACTGGATCTTGGAGGGCTAACCTTCATATTGGGGCAATCTAACCCTGATTCTGGAGATAGTCCTATATCTTCATCAGCTATCAACAAACATTGGGGCAATCTAACCCTAATTCCAATTTTCTCTCAATTGGTATTTGGACCATTGTCTTCACAATCTAACTTAGACTTCAAAAAATCATGCTTCATTTTGAAGATGGTTTTGCTTCTCGATCTAATCGGTGTCTTGGAAACCTAACCTAGACTCCTAAAATATTCATCTATCACATCAATTCAAAGAGGGGCAAAATGTAATACCCCAAAATTGGCACCTTCCAATTCTAATCAATTTTGGTGCATTTCTTCAATTTCTCATCATCGAAGTCCTATTGTACTAGGCAAATTCTCCTTCCTAATCATCTTTAATTGAATTAGTCTCAAATGTAGAAAACCTAAATTTGCATAAATCTTACACTTATTTAATTCCTAAATTTTCAAGATTTATTAGCTAAAAATCTCTATGATTAATTAATTTAATTCTAAAGTCCTAAGTGCTTTTAAAGTAAATTAATCCCACCCCTTTAGCTAATACACATCAAGGGAATTAAATATTATTTGGTTATTTGAATGGATTATCCTCACTTGAATTTAATAATTCAAACAATGTGAAAAGCCACCCATGTGGAAATAATTCATTTATTTAATTAAATAATTCCTTCATATTTGTCTCACCTTCCTCCATGAAGATGAAGAGTCAACCATTTCTTCTCAAGAAACTCTTCATCCCCTCTTTAGGATTTTCTATATTATGGACCTTCTTTCCTTCATTTGGGGAGAGCAATTTTAGAGCACCAAAACTATAGTGAATTATTGTCTCAATTCTCTCATGTTTTCAAGCTTTTATTGCGTATTTAGTATAATCTCATTTAGCTTAATGTCATTCTTCATCTCAATTTAGTTTGTTTATCTATCAAGTAGCTTAATTCTGTTATCTTTTTCAAGTTTCTTAGATTAAATTCTGCATCTTCATTCGTAGATTACAATTGCATCTCTCATATAGAATAAATTTCATTTTAGTTTTCAAAGCTTTCAAATCCTCCATTTTAGCAATGGTCTATGGTTTTTGGCTCTCATTCTGAGAGTAATTAAACACCCCAACTAAATAGGAGGCAACATTTTGATTGTATCGATATTGTGGATTGAGCAATTCATGTTCATCTTTGCGATTCAACGATTGAGCAATGACTATGTTGTGTTGTGGCTGATTTAGAGGTCAATATTCAGACACATACACTAGGAGTACCTTATTTGTAGAGACTCACAAAAATGATGGAGTCTTATAATACTATTTACAATCAACTTGAGGGCCTGATTGAAGACAAGGAAAGAGGTCCTAAAAAGAATTCTTCCTAAGATTATGAAGAAGATAGTGAGAGAGGATACTTAGTTCATATCCCTCTTTCCATGGATCAGCCACCTACAATAGTGAAGAACATAGAATTGGATCTTACAGAGGTGCCTGATACCGAGGTAACAAACGAGCCCCCAAAGAAGAAATAGAGAGTAGAATTAGGGAGCCTTCTCAAAAAAATACACAAGATAAGAAGAAAGATAAAGTGAGCATCCCGATCACTGGTGACATGAAATATCACCACTAGCTCAGGAAGACAATCAAGGAAGGAAAAAAGTAGAAAATTATATACAAGAAGAAGCTTAATTACTTCTTCTTCCATGTCAAGATGAAAGAGAACTTCACCAAGAAGAGTTCCTGAACAATGATGCATTCATCAAGAGAGATGAATTCAAGAACTTATTGATTTGGAGGAAGTAACAAGAAGTAGGGTCACAATTATAGTTGATAGAGGGTGATTTAGTACCAAATGAAGCCCTACAAGAATTGAAGGCTTATGACCCTAAAACATAAACTATGACACCAGAAGAAGCTAGACAACTACTCAAGTCTAGTGGAATGCTACTTGTTCCTGGTTGGGATCTAGCCTCTGCTTTTATAATTGATTAAATTAGAAGGCAACCAGATGGAAATATTTCTTCTTAGACACAATTTGGGGAAATGATCAAGGGATGTGGATATGATCCCCGATCCCAAACTCTATCCATGTGGTATCTAGCACCAAGGACACAAAATCCATCCTTGATCAGTGTACAAGAAAAGATGGATGGGGATAATATTATATGGTCTATCCACACAACTTCTGATTTAAAGATATCATAGGCTCTTACCCACTTTGTACACCTCAATGAGGAAAAAATAGAGCAGATGTGAAAAAGATACAAGAGACTCTTTGATGAGTCAAGTGCTATGGTAAAGGATAGGGAAAAGTGCTTGTTTCAAATCAAGTCACTAAAAGAGCAAGTGGAGGAGCTAATTAAGAAAGAAGCTACAAGAGCCCCCCAAAGCTATCCTCACTCCACACAAACAAGTTGTGGATGCTAAAATAGAGAGAACATAAGATTTTCCACTTGGAACAGAGAAGGTTGATAAAGATCAGAATAAAATGGCTTTAGAATCCCTATAGAAAATCTTGTAGCACATGATAGATGTCCTAAAAGGTAAAGTTGACTTGGTGCACAATGCTTATAGTAAGCTACCTGGCCTAGAGACAGAGGTCAAAAACCATATTACAACTTTGAATCCTTATTTTGGCACTTCATCAAGTAGTGGATCACTGTTTGAGAAATTAGAAGCCTTGCAACCACATAGGACAAATATCCCAGAGATTGTTTGTCAAGCGGGAAAGGTAATTGAACAAATTAGAACAAAATTTTCTTTCTTTAAAGGAAAAGATAATAAGATATATGCAAGGATTAATATGTTTGGCCCAGATTACAATAGATTTATTCCACCAATTAAGGGAGAAGATGATAAGATCAAATTAGTGGAAGAATGGAGAAATGAGTTTGATACTCTATTGACTATTAAGGAGGCATTCATAATAGATAACATTGTCCTGGACATGTACAGATTCAACAAGTCCTTGGATGAAGCCTTTAAAGAAGAGATATACTTTATGAAGTTTGTTAGAGATAACAAGGTCATAAATGATGCCAGATGGGATAGGAAAAAGGAACATTTATAGAATATTCAATGTTTTAATTGGCCTTTGGAGGCTGAAGTTACATAGTGGGACAATATCACTAAGCCCAAGAAGAAGAAACCAACAACAATCAACTTGGATGTGATGGATGAGGAGTAGAATGTCACCTTGCACCTGATCAATGAACATAGGGAGGGTAATCATAAACAAGACTAGTGTAAGTTAGCATGTTTTAGCGGTCACTAGGTCTCACAAAAACCTTAAGAGGTTACGTAGAATATCTATGGACAAAGGTGCCAATTGCCAAATATTTGGAATCATATCTAATCATCTACTCAAGTGTTTTGTCTACCGACTGAATACATAACTGTAATTTTTTCTTCTAACACTTTTAGGTTTAGCCTAGCCATCCAAAGCTTATTTCATCCTTTCTCTCTAAGGATTCCAAGATGGCTAGTGCTCTCTATATATAGCAAGTTGTAAGACATTGTAAAGGAGGGTGAATTTACAACTACGAGGCAAAGTTCTTATTTTTGTCTAGTTTTCAAGCTTCTGTCTCTCTAAACCTATTGAAGAAAAAGTATATTAATAAAATACAGTGAAGTTTCCTGTTTCACATTTATGATGTCTTCTTGTATTTCTGTTTATGCTCTTGTATTTTTAATCTGTAAGGAATTTTAAATGTACTGGTTATAACGTAACTGTGTGATTATTTGTGAGTTTCTTTCAAGGAGGGAGTAAATCTTATAAATAGTTCTAGAGGGCTAGATATTAGTGTGAGAATTTGATACATGGGTGTGGGAATGAGAAGATAGTTTGTAAGGAACTCTATCTGGGCTTCATATGTATTTCAATTAATCATTTTCTGTGAATGTATATCTCAATTGACTCTTTGCCTGGGATTAGGCACTGGTCTAGGTTTTGATAAGTAGTTATCATCATCAATATTAAATATAAACAATAATTTTATTTTATTTTATTAAGAACATATATGCTTAATCAATTGTATTGTAGAATACAATTCACTTTGTTAATTACTTGGAGAGAGAATCACTAGGTTAGCCTTCCTGAGTCAATAAATCTAAAAAGAAGAAGGATGAGAATCCTTGTGTCAATGTTATTTGCCCTTGTCAAGTTCATGGTCTGGCTTGTTAAGCTCTATATTAAATTGATCATAGTCATTTGCAAGATGTGCTATCAACTGTTGCAGTAAAATACAAGAGGCAAATTAGTGTAACCCTTGATCCACTATTAAAGTTTCTGAAAAGCATTAATCTATAAAAGGTACACCCGCCTGAGTCTATGGAGCTCAAAGAAGAAGGAGTATTAGTTCTCATCAATTAGAATTTTCCTTGTATGAATCAAGAGTTGGGAATCTAAGAGTCAAGCATTGATGCTATATTGAGATTCTAAAAGAAAAAGCAATAAAAAATTGGTGAATCTACTGGGGAGAAGTGGATTTTTGTAAAGTTTGTAATGACTAATTATTTTTTATTCATTTCTTGATCAGTTTATTAATATTTTCCCATACTTATTGTGACTGGAAAATCTAAATCTATGCATTCTAGTGTGATCTGCATATTGAAACATTGAAAATTCTTGTCTGATCTTAAAATGAATTGGCAAAGAAATACTAGGTCTTATTTTAGAGCTAATCCTGAGAAAGATATAGGAGAAGAGCTCCATACACCTGGAATGAGACAATGGTCCAAAAGAGGTTGATCAAGTCATAAATCTCCCAATACATCAAAGGAAAGAATGGAGACCCCCCTAAGAGAAGGTCATCCTCATGTGAGAGTGTAGATAAATCAAGGCTAGTAGGTCCTTATAGGGCTGACATAGCTTATGATACTTTTAGAGAGGGAGAGATGATATATGTAGGATTCTTCCCTGCAGAGGAAACTTTAGAACAACCAGAAGATACATCTGCTGCTGAAACAAAATCTTATGATTCTGATAAATTGAAAGAAGAGGTCATGGATTTAAGAAAAAAGAAGCATGAAAAAGAATTAGAGATAGTAGATGCAAAGAAAAGGAATGAACAAGAGCTCTATGAATTCTTAACTGAGAGAAAAGAACTCTTGGTAGAGACAGGAAAAAATGAGATTAAGGCTAAAAGTCTAAATGAAGAAGTTAAAGGTCTAGATACAAATTTTTTTGGTGACCTTGAAGCTTTGAGGTAGAAAGATGCAAATAATAGATCAAATTATAACAAAGATGAGTTTGTAGGAGAAGGACCCATCATGAGACAATTGCACCCTCATGATATTGAGCAGAATGCAAAGGTCAAGACAAATGATAAAAATGTCTCTGATAAAGGAAAGGAAAAGGCTATTAGCATAGCTATCAATGAGCCTAAGAAAAATAAGAATATCCCTACAGGGATGTCTCAAGTTGACATAGAAATTGAGCAAGCCAAAAAAACCAAAGAAGATCTAGCCAAGTAGCTAGAAAAGATAGAGCTAGAGGCTACTAATGTTGACATGAAAATGAGGATAGCTTTCTTGCATTCTACTAGTAATACTACTACAAGTAGTTCTATGCCTGTTAATACTGGGACACATCAACAAAATCCACCAGGTGGTGCTAGTCCAAGTGTTCAACATGCTGGTCCTGGTCTAAATACTCAAAGCTCTAGTCTGAAACAAAGAGGCCCTTAGCATACTCAGAATCAAGGAGGTGCAACAAGACCAAGTGGAAACAATACTTTGGGAAGATTCCAAAGAAGACCTGTTCATCTCGACTGATATAGACCTCTTTTCTTTGATGGCATCCCTAGTCATCCTAACATGATCCATAATGAGGTAAGAGACTGTATCCCTAGATTCATAGGAAATAATGTCATAACCTATGAAGAACATTTAAAAGATTTCAAAGATAAGATCACTTATTTTGAAATAGAACATGAAGATGCCATTATGAAGCTTTTTGTTCAGTATTTGATAGAAGATGCAAGGGATTGGTCTAGAAATTTGCCTAATGATAGCATAGCATCTTGGGAGGAATTTGTTAAATCTTTTAGGGAATAATACAAAGAATATGTTAACTTTGGTTATATGCTGAATGAATTTAACAACATTAAGAAGTTGCCAAATGAGAACATGTCAGATTTTAACAATAGATTCCAAAAGGATATGAACAAGCTATTGCAAGTGCTAAGGTTAGATGAACAAGTATGTCTAACTACATATTTCAATTTTGTTGATGTGAAGATGTCTTATCTTCTCAGAGATAAGAACCCTAGTACCTTGAGAGAGGCTTATAAAACAAAAATAGATATTGAGAGTAATAGGAAAGCCTCAAGCAAGATGGGGAAGAGAGAGGATGGCAAGTTATGGAAAGAGAAAGGAAAAGAAAACAAACCTATTAAGGAGGATGATAGGGTTGATAAATTGGTGACTACAGTAAAGGCTCTTACTGATAAGGTGGATAAAAATGATAAAGGATATCATAAAAATAGGTACTAGTACCAAAGGTATGATAAACAACCTAATCTGAGGGATATTCCATAAAAAAATAATTGGAAATATGACAAGCCAATCCTTGAGAACCAAGAAAACCAAAAGAATAAAGAAACCCTTGATCCCCTGAAAAGGAATAGCACAAACTATGTAGAGAATACTCCTTGGCATGCTGCTTACAACATGACTCACTCTTCATATCAATGTGTGGTAGCCCAAGCCCTAGCTGATCAAATGGGGGAGGGAAATGAATAGTCTGGTCCTGAACAAGAAAATCCTGTTGTGAATATGTTCACTATAAGGAAGCCTTATCCCTAGTCTCCTAAGAAAAGTGAGCCTATTGAAGAAGTGAGAAATAAAAGAAGTAAATACCTAGAATACCAGCCCCAGCTTGTCTCTGATTCTAATGATAAGATTGGTATTATATCTCAAAGAACTGTCAATGCAGTGGGTGATGAAAAGGAGCACCCCCATTTCAAATTACCAAGTGATGAAGAGAAAATATCCCTAACCATAGAAACAATAAACCAGGATAGGGGTGCATAAAATCTAAGAAATAGAATAGTTGAGCCTGGTCAAGGTAAACTTGCCTCTATTTTCATTAAAGAGGATGCCCCACAAAATGCTGCAGAATCTCATCACAAGGGTAGCAAAGAAAAGAAATCTACAAGGCAAGTAGAATCTTCTTCTGATCAGAAGGAGAAAGAGGAAACAAAAGTAGAAGAAAAATTTGTTACTGATAAGGCTAAGAAAGGTAGAAAGATAGGTGATGTGTCCTCTAAATTGTCTATGTTTGACATGAAACCTACTCTTACTCAAATGAAAGTTTCCGTCCCACTGATGGAGATGCTGAAAAATAAAAGAGCATAAGGAAGGTGCACTTGCACTTTTGAGAGGGATAGAAGATATTCCTATGTCAAACCAAGAAGAAGTGTCATTGACTTTGAATAATGATAAAAGAGATATTCCATCTATTAAGGAAAAGGAAAAAAATGTAAAAGGATTAGAAAAGAGAAAATAATTCTTTAATATTTGCATTGGTAATGTGATTACTCAAGAACCGATGTCAGTGGATCCCTTTTATGTTACTTTGATGATAAATCATTTTCTATTCAAGAATTGCATGATAGACTCTGGTGTTGTAGCTAATGTAATGCCATATCATGTCATGACTGAAAGAATTAGGCCTTCAAGTCACTACTCCTGCTGGAACTTGTTATGCAATGGACAACAAAGAGGTTCCTGTGATAGGAACACTGAAAGACATTAAAGTCAAAATTTTTGCTTTCCCTGAAGCTACCTATAGAATGGAAATAGTTTTGTTCACACAAAACCCCATTATGGTATGCTTTTGTCTAGACAATGGGCAACAACAGTGGGTGAAATACTGCAACTAGATTTATCATATGCAACAATTCCTATAAATGGTATTGAGGTCAATTTGTACAGAGATTCTCATTAATTTTTAATGGTGGAGATGGTCATGCCTGATTAAATAAATTTATGTATAGATATTGACATGGAAAACTTTCTTGTTGAGGAGATCAAGCCATAATTGAGGAACACTGATCCAATTAGTGATGAGGTTCTATTGCAACAAAATGGACTATGGAAGATGTACTTTGATGGAGGATACTCTAAAGAAGGGCTAGGAGTAGGTGTTTTGTTCATATGCCTATCAGGTATTACTTTTAAGTAATCTTTCCTATTAGCCTTTCACTGTACCAACAACACAGCTGAGTATGAAGCACTAATATTGGGAATGGATATTTCCATCAAGCATGGTGTTAAATGTTTACAATTACATGGGGATTCCCAACTAATCACAACTCAGATTAGGGAAAAGTATGTTGCAAAAGATGACAGACTAAAATTGTATCAATATGTTGTCTGGGATAGATTAAAATTCTTTGATGCTTTTAATATTCTTTGGGTAGAAAGGTCCAACAATATCATGGCAGAATTTCTTTCCAATGTTTCTTTGAAGAATGATGACATTACCCTTGCTAGCATATCTTTGGTGGAAGTCAAGAATAGGCTAGTAGTTCTTGATAACATCCATAATTGGCAAGTTTTTGAGGATGATGATGATATCCTTAGATTCATTCAGTTCTTAGATCAATATGATGGCCAAAAAATTGACTGTCTCTTTGATAGGATTTGTAGAAGGCAAAGAGTACATCTTTGATCAAGAAGTTGTTCAGCTAGCCTCAAATCATATTCCTAAAGGACTAGTTGAGCTAGAAGGCATGTTTAGTATAAATTATAACTACATGTCACAAAAATCCAATGCCAAGGTAGGAGATTTGGAGGAAATAAATATGGGATCAGAAACATCCCCTCAACTGGTCTATATTGGTAAAAATCTAGATAGGAACGTGAGATTGAATCTGATAAAGTTTATGAAGAAGTATAAACATATTTTTTCCTGGTCTTTTGAAGATCTTAAAGCATATAGAGAAGACCTATTCTAGCATGACATCCCACAAAAAGAAGATGTGAAACCATTTAGGCAAAAATAGAGGCCCATCAACCCACTACTGACTACTAAGATATAGATGGAGTTGATGAATTAAGGGATGTAGGCATAATTCATCCTATAAGACATTCATCATGGGTTTCAAACTTGGTCCCTGTGAGAAAGAAGAATGGGGACATACAGTTATGTGTTGACTTTAGAAACTTGAATGTAGCCTCACTGAAAGACGATTATGAATTACCTAATATGGAGGCTATTTTGCATCAGGTCACTAGATGTGATCTATTGTATATGATGGATGGGTTCTCGGGGTATAATCAAGTGTTGGTCAAGGATTATGAACAATTCAAGACAACATTTACTATTCCATGGGGAACCTATGTATATGCTCACATCCTTTTTGGTCTAAAAAATGTTGGTGCAACTTTTCAGAGAGCAATCGATGTGGCCTTTAAAGATATTATCAAGATATTATAGATGTCCTCATGGTAGTTTACCAAGATGATCTAACAACCTTTTCAAAAAGAGTAGAAGACCACTGTAACCATTTGGAGAAGGTCTTGATCAAAGCACTGGAATATGGGATATCATTGAACCCAAAAAAGTCCAATTTTTCTATTATTGAGGGAAAGCTTTTAGGCCACATAGTGTCAAAAGGAGTAAGAATAGATACATAGAGAGTTGAGGCTATTTAGAAAGTACTTGCTCCTAAAAAAATAAAAGGTGTACAATCATTCTTGGGACAAATTAATTTTTTTAGGAGATTTATTACAAATTTTGCAGAATTGGCCAAGCCCATAGTCAAACTGTTGAAAAAGGATGTGAAGTTTGAATGGAACCAGGAGGCACAATAAGATTTGGAAAACATTAAAAAAAAATCCAAGAAGCCCCAGTTTTAAGATCTCCTAATTATACTAATCCTTTTTCCCTGTTTACATTTGCATCATTTCATACTATTGCTAAAAGATGAGGAGGGTTTTGAGCATCCCATAGCATTCTTCAACAAATCATTACAAGTAGCTGAACTGAATTATCAGTTGATGGAGAAACAAGCCTATGTTTTAGTAAAAGTAGTCAAATATTATAGACCCTACCTAGTATGTGGAAAAGTAAATGTATATGTTCCCCATGCTACTGTAAAATACATTTTGCTCCAAAGTGAGGTAACATGGAAGAAAAGCAAGTGGATTAACAAAATCTAGGAATTTGATTTGGAGGTCCACATCACTAAGATAGTAAGATGATTGGGACTAGAAAAATTGATGAAAAGAGAATTTGGATTTAGTCCAAGTGAAAAATGTTGATACTTGTGGAGAAATAGTTACAAGTATTGAGATGCAGCCCTGGTATACTAACATTGTCTATTTTCTAAGGAATGCTAGTTTCCTAGAAAATTTGAATGACAACCAAAGAAGAAGTTTGAGATTGCAAGCTCAGAAATATGTGCTATTGTAGGGTGGCCTGTATTGGGAAAATATGGATAGAATACTATTTCTATTCCTTGACAAAGGGAAATCTGAAAGCATCTTGAAAGAAATGCATTCTGGGATGTGTGGAGGACACTACTCAACAAGAGAAACAACTCACAAGATCTTAAGGGATGGATAATATTGGACTTATTTGTTTAAAGATGCCCACTCTTTTGTCAAGAGATGTGAACCATGTAAGAGATTCCTCAATAAGATGAAGTTTTTAGGTGCCTTGCTGTTGAATCCTGTAGTTGCAGAAGAAACTTTTTCTATGTGGCGAATAGACTTAATTGGAGAATTTACAAAAAAATAAAGTGGAGGACATAGTTGGATCCTAGTTGCTACTGATTACTTTACCAAGTGGGTAGAGGAAATTCCAACTAAAAAGGCTACAAGCATAGTAGTGATTTATTTTCTGATGAATAATGTTTGATGACATATAACTGATTGAATGAATGAAGATGTTAAGTTGATCACCGAAATGCAAAAAGATAATGCAAGAAATTAAATTAGTTAATGGATTGTATTGTCATTGATGTCAACTTGATATAATCTAAGTGGTTATATACAAAGTGTCAAAGACTTCAGAGAATCAGAGAGATAAAGACTGTTCTTTTAGTAATGCATAACAGATCAAAATTCACTAAGTGACTACAAACACCGACGGGTAGTGCACCCCGACAGACAGAGAAAAATGAAAGTAAAAGTCACAGTGTTTCTTGAGCAAGAAAATTGACAAGTATTATCGACAAGAAGAATCAAAAGCATTAATGACCAACAGAACATCAGAGTGATGCCCAACGGATAGAAAACCCTGATGGAGAAGCCCAAGGAGAACTGAAGTGTTGACCGAAGCTATCAAAGAGTTAAACACCAAAAAGAACTGAAGTTCAGAAATGAAAAAAATACTTAGTGGGCAAGAGTTAAAGATAGAGTTAACTGGTTGTTAACATTGTTTTCATAGATAAGTTAAAGCCAGAGATAAGTAAAAGATTTAAAACTATTTTATCTAGTTTTCAAAGAGAAAACTATGGGATAAAACTAAAGTGAAGTTTTAAATCAAGATTGGCTAAGATTGTGGACCACACCAAGAACAAGAAAATAAAGAAGTAAGAAATGGTGATATCATGTCTATAAAGAGATAATCTAATTCATTATGAATTAGGGGAGTGAATAGAAAAAGAGGATGTTGGAGAGAAACTGATGAAGAACAACTTCATACAATCCTGATCAATTAAGCTGAGGAAAGGGATAAAGATTTATGCGAAAACCAAGAAACAGAGAAGCACAACATCACCAAGAAGAAAGAAGTGGAGAAAAGGTATTGAAAAGAAGAAATTGACCAGAAAGGTATAATGAGCTTACAATAGATCTAAAAATTTGCAAGTCTAAGTTGTATGTGTGAACACATCATTTACTATTTCAGTTTAAACATTGATTCAGAAAGTCTCTTAATCGAGCAGGACTTAACAATCCTTTCTATATTAAGATAAATCCAAAGGAGTATAAAAAAGTTTGATCATTAAGATAGAATGAGATGCCAGATACCATTTGAAAAACTACAATGGGTTTGGTCATAGAAGGTAGCATAGAGATGCCTGATATCAAGTGACAAACTATTCTATTTAAATCCTCTAACAAGGTCACACCTAACAGTGTGTTTGTAACCTTTAATAGGGTTTGCTCTTCACCGAGATCACTTCAGAAGAGTGAAAATTTTGGGTTACCGGTCCCAAGTTTTTTTCCCCTTAACAAGGTTTCCATGTTAAAAATCCATGTGTCAATGTGTTTATGAGTCATTACTTTAGTGTTTTGCATTACACATAACTAATCTGGATTGATCGGTATACACTAATAAATTTATTATTTTTTGGTAAATGAAAGACTACTAATAAGTAAACAGTAAAAATAAGGTTTAACAGTGAACTCTGAGCAATAGTTATTTGTTAAGATTGTTCAAAGGCATTCATCTTGTAGGACTAAAGATAACTAGAGGCTTAATATTGTGGTACTAAGTTTTTGGGTTGATTTATTGGAATATTTTTGAGGCCACTGATTCACCCCCCCTCTCAGTTATTCTAACAATTGGTATCAGAGCTAGTGTACTTAGAAAGGGATTTTAATAGCTCAAGCAAAAGATCACAAGTTGAACAAATGAGATGTGCCCAAGTTGAATAAAGACAACTTTGCATCATGGAAAAGAAAAATAAGACTCCACCTATCAGGTATTGGTAATGATGTTACTCAACACCTAGATACTAAATATGTGTTTCCTACAAGACCTCACACACTTGAGCAATTGAGAGAAAAGCATGAGCATAATTTCATGATGATAGAGCTTTCTTCCTCACTCTCTGATGCTGTGTTTGAAGATGTCAAAACCTGCACCTCTGCAAAGAAATTGTGGCATAAATTGAAGCTAGTACATGGAGGAGATGCTAATGTACTAAGAGCCAAGGCAAAAAGCCTAAGAGGGAGGTTTGATGACCTAAGGATGAGAGGAGAAAATATCACTCAGTATAGTTGCAAAATCAAAAAGGTAGTTAATGCTATCCGAGGAGTTGGAGGTGTACTTGAAGAAGAGACAATGGTAAGTAAAATCCTACACTGGTACATTAGGCCTATATTTTAGACCAAAATTTTTGACGGCAGGCCAATTTGGCTTGTAAAACTCTTTTTTTTTGGTTTATGCTCCTGAAAATGTCAAAATATCGACATATATTAAGTTTAAGAAGAAATGTCAAAATATTGACAAACACGGGATTATATAGAAAAAAAAGAATAGTGTTAAACACAATTTTCATTGCCTGCGATTGATTTTGTGTGCCGAAGTGCTTTTGGTAGGAGGAGACGGGTTCGTGTGCTGCAATTTCGCACAAGTACGGGGCACACACTCCATTTTTTCTAATCTTTGTAAAATTTCTGTTATCATATCTCATAGAGCTGGTCCCCTACAGATTTTGCATGGATCTGATGTAGTCTTTGAATCTTTTCTCTATGTAACTATTAAACCTTTCTACCAAGGGTTCGCTATTAAAAATTTTTTTGTGGGAGCTTCTTGAAAGTTCCTTTGCAAGAAATTTGGATTGAATTCAATGTTGTCATTTCATAGTTATGGAATTTTTCTTTGTAAATTTTATTCAAATATATAAAACCTGAAACCTTTATGTGTGGATTTGGTGTCCTTTCGAAACCCCAGGGCTTCCTGAGACAGTTGCATATGTTCTATTTATGTTGCCTTTCTGGGTACCTTCTATATCTTCTATGGCTAAAAATATTACCTATATTATTGCAAGAGAGTGATGAATACCTAAAATGTAGCCTTGTATCTTTGTATTTGAAGCTCTTGTAATATCGGAGGGTTTTATCTTTTTGAAAATTTCATTGTGTGAGAAACTTTGTAAACGACATTCTGTAAGAAAAATTAGAGGTGAGTAAGCATAGTTCTTCTCGATATCAAAGAAAATTTATCATTGTGCTGGCCCATAGCAGAATAATTATTTGGATAATAATCTGTGAAGCACATTGCAAGTTCAAAAAAGATTATCAATGGCATCAAGAAATGGACAAAAGTATTGCAATTCCTAAAAGCCATGATCCTATAGTCA
>MU225080.1:139612-162998 GCA_018584345.1 Thuja plicata
AGGGCACAGTAATTGGGGTACATATAGTTCATTTATGGGATTTTTCTTGGGAAGCTAATAGTTCACAATAGCTGAGAAACATAATTGTAGGCATCATGGTCACAATTTTTTGGAGACAACATAATTGGAGACAATGATGGAGAGAAAATTCTTCTCCTCCGATTCCAAGTTGACACTGCAGGATCCAAAGACCATAGATAAGGAATAAATTTAGAGAGTGGAGGAGGGCCATAATGACCAAAATAATACATGATGAACCTCAAGTTAAATGAGGCAACTGTAAACATTTTAATAAAATTCTATTAAAATGTTTGCAATTGCCTCATTTAACTTGAGGTTTGTCCTATATTATTTTTGTCATTATGTCCCTCCTCCACTCTCTAAATTTATTCCTTATCTATGGTCTTGGGATCCCGCATTTTCCACTTGGAATCGGAGGAGCAGAAGTTGATCTTCATCATCTGGGTATACCACTCAATTATGTTGTGTTTCCACAACATTGTGACCATGATGCCTACATTTATGTTTCTCAGCTGTTGTGTCCTAGGACCCCTTATGACCCTTTACGACCATTTACGACCTCTAAGAATACATCTTAGAGGTCTTAAAATTTCATAAAGGGTCATAAGAGGCTCCTAGGAGGGGCCAGATGAGCTTCCACCTTCACGTGGTTGGCCCTGTTAAGTAGAGAATGTTAATTAAAATATTCTAGAAACATAATTGTAGGCATCATGGTCACATTTGGTTGGCCCTGTTAAGTAGAGAATGTTAATTAAACTATTCTAGAAACATAATTGTAGGCATCATGGTCACATTTTTTTGGAGACAACATAATTGAGTTGTATACCTACACAGAGAGCAATTTCTGCACCTCCGATTCCAAGTTGACATTGCGGGATGGATAACAACTTGGATTCGGAGGTGCAAAAGTTGCTCTCCATCGTCTGGGTATACCACTCAATTACATTGTCTCCAAAAAAATGTGACCACGATGCCTACAATTATGTTTCTCAGAGAATGTTAAACTATTCTTGAAACAAAGAGAAGCTAGCAACAACCAACCGAACAAGTGTGGACACCTGAAGATAAATATCAAAAAGGGAAAAAGCACCTACAACAACAGAGGCAATAGCTATAGATACAGATGAGGATATCGCAGAAATCCGTAATTTAGTGTTTCATAGAACAAATGATAGACTGTGAATTAGGGATTTCTGTGATATCGTCATCTAAATCTACATCTATTTTATTTACATTGGAATGCAACCTGCCAATATTGATAATGTACCGGATGAGCATGATGGAGGCATTGATCAGTTCTAATGTGAATTGTAGTACTCAAGGTATACATTTTCTATTCAAATTTTGATTAATGAATATTTAATACAAGAAAAAATATTCAATTGTTTAAGGTGGATTAGTTGTGATGATGAGACGTGCCATTGTGATGTATACCAATTTTGTTCTTGTCAAACTATCAAAACATTTAAATAGCCTTTTAAACTGCTATTAAAAATAAAATATTTAATCAACATTTACTTACAGATTTGTGTGCTTGTCTGAGTTTGATACGTATATCTGCATATCAAACTTAGAAAAGCACACAGATTTGTAGGTAAATGAAGCTTTCTTAGACAGTTTGATTTTTCTTGAGGCTGTGAATATATAGTACAATGAAAATGCTTTGTTCAAATAATTTTCATAAAACTTGATCTATAAAAACTTGTATATTGGATCTATAGTGGATCCAACCACACAACAGATTACCATGAGTGGTCATGCTGACCCAGAAAGGATACACACACTAAGAAAATCTCAGAAGGATACGAAGCATGCCACATACACATTAAACAAGAATCACTACATTGGGATAAGATGTCCATTACACCTAAATGAACCTGGCCATTTCTCCTCTGGCAATATTAATGCTGTGTGGTTATAAATGCAAAAGGTGAATACTAATTCCAACAACAAGAGTCTCATACATATTATATATATATATTTATACATATTTTATACGATAATATATAATTTTTTTTTTTTAAAATGGCATAGGCTGTCAAAATTTTGACACAAGGCACTTAGCATATCAATGCCAATGCTATACAATCAATGATGTGATCAACCATTGTTCGTCACACTTTTGACACATGACACTAAGCATATCAACACTGATGCTATACAATTGACAACATAATCAATCATTGTGCGTCACAATCTTGACACATGACACTAAGATTTTCGACGTGGATGCTATAGTCTCAACGCCTTCATCGAGCAGAGTTCATCAACATTTAGACTGATGTTGGTTGCCTTGGTGGAAAGCAGGGTCCGCGCTGGACCAAACATTTCAATGCATCATCCATCGATAAATCCACTCTATTAGTGTTGAAATACCGATGACAGTTTAGTGTGACGTAAAATTGACGCAAAAAATACCGACGACAGTAGTTGTCATTTTATAGACCAATTGCTGTCTAAATTGCAACAAATCATCATAAAAAATAGGGCTAAAATTTACTAGTGCTAAGAACCTTACTGCCTATATATGCTATTAGAGTATCTTCTATACAAGAAATGAGAGTAGTTTCAAACAATAATGTTACTCTAGATAGTCTGACTGATTTCATTTGAGATGAATAACTTTGATAATAGTGTTTTACCATCTATAGAGTCTACATTCAAATCTTCTTTGAAAATAAGTAAGTCAAGTCATAGACACACTATTAGAAATGATATTGAAAGGGATAGTGATGAACAAGGACTTGATGAGATTGAAGCACTAATGGAAAGAAGATTGCAGAGAGGCAAATGTAGATACAAAGGTACATTACCAGTTGTATGTTTTAATTGTAAAGAGGTTGGACACTTTGCTGCAAGATGTCCTAATAGAAGAAAATATGAGAGAAGTAATGACATAACATATTAAAATAAGTTTGACTGAGGTGATAACAAATATTACTGAAGCAACCGACAATCTGACAAAAGAGATACCCAAGACTACAAGGACAAAAGAAAATAGAGCTTATGATACTGACACTGAATCTAATGAAGACATTGAGATGGAATTTGTAGTCATGAAGGATTATTCAGACAAAGAAGAAGAAAGGTATGTAGAGAATACACTCATATCTAAGGTTAGTAAGAATGATGTTCGGATTATAGATAGTGGCTGCACTCACCACATGACCGGTGATAAAAAAAAGTTTGAAACTTTTGAATACTACAATGGTGGATCAGTAAGAATAGGTAATGACACACCTTGTCCAGTTGAAGGTAAAGGAACCATAATGTTGAATAACTTGATCAAATGTGAAAATGCTTACTAGGTAAAAGGACTTAATTATAATTTGTTAAGTGTTTCATATCTGAATAATATAGGGTACCGAGTAGAATTTGAGAATAAAAGGGCAAATATCTTTAATGAATCAGGAAGGTTGATCAGAACTGGTGAACAGACAAAAGGTAACCTTTTCTATCTTGATGATATAAAAAACACTTGTTTAATGACTAGAAATGAAGACATATGGTTGTGGCATAAGAGATTATGTCATGTGAATTTTGAAAACATGATAAAGATAAGAAATAAAAAAAGAGTAAGAGGCTTGCCGAGCATGTTAAAGCCTGAACATATCATGTGCAAGAATTGTCAAAAAGGTAAAATGACAAAGTCTAGTTTCAAGATTAAATCCCATACATCTAATGCAATTCTAGAATTAGTCCATACTGATTTATGTGGACCCATGAGGACAAAGAGTTTCTATGGAGATAGGTATTTCATTCTCTTTGTCGATGATTATTGTAGAATGATGACAATTATGTTCTTAAAAGATAAATCAGAAGCATTCAAGATGTTTAAATGATAAAAGGCTATGGTAGAAAAATAAAGTGGTAAGGAATTGAAATGCTTAAGATTAGATAGAGGAGGGGAATTTATTTCAGATGAATTTACTAACAAGTATTGCAATGAGCATGGAATTAAAAGACATGTTTCTACACCAAGAACACCATAGCAAAATGGGATTGCTGAAAGAAGAAATAGATCAATTGTTGATTGTGCAAGAACACTGATGATAGAGAAAAGCATCACTCAAAATTTCTAGAGGGAAGCTATCATTATTGCTGTCTACACATTGAACAAAGTACAATTGAAGAAGGTCACAAAGAAGACACCCTATGAGCTTTGGTATGGTTACACACCTAATGTAAGTTACTTTAGAATTTTTGGTAGTCAATGTTATATTTTGAAAGATGATAGAAATGGAAAGATTGACTGCAAAAGTGATGATGGTATATTTCTAGGGTATTCCACCAAAATCAAGTCTTATAAATGTCTTAACAAGTCCTCTAACAAGATCATTGAAAGTGAAAATGTAAGAATAGATGAATTTGCAGAGAAGAATGATAAGGAAAGAAGAAAGTAACCATAAGACTACAACAAGTTTTTTACACTAAAGAACCTAACACTCTACCCGAGCAATGATGTATCACTCCCGAGCAACAAAATATTGCACCCGAGCATCAGGCTGTAATTACCAAAAATTAGGAAAATCCTCAAAATGATGTTCTGAGCGATGGAGATCAGAATGAAGGACATGATGATGATTAAAATGATGGAAAAAGAGCTGAACCAAAACTTTCCAAGTATGTCAATAGACATCATCCACAAAATCAGATCATAGGAGACAATAAGGCTGTAATGAGAACAAGGAGTAAGTCACTAAACACTAGATGTTTACTTTGTGATTTTGAGCCTAAATATGTTAATACTGCACTAAAAAATGAAGAATGGGTTATTTCTATGAATGAAGATATATAATAGATTGAGAAGAATAGTGCATGGACACTAGTACCAAGACCTGATGACAAGAATGTCATCGGTACCAAATGGATATTCAGAAACAAGCTAAATGAGAATGGAGAAGTCACAAGGAATAAAGAAATATTAGTATGCAATGGGTATGCACAAGAAGAAGGTATTGATTATGGAGAAACATTTGCACCCGTTGCTAGACTAGAAGGAATTAGAATTATTATTTCTTATGATGCATTCAAAGGATTCAAGATATACCAGATGGATGTCAAATTTGCATTCCTGAATGGAATACTAGAAGAAGTATACATTGAAAAACTAGAAGGGTTTGTTGATCTAGACAAGAGAAACATGGTATGTAGACTACATAAAGCCTTGTATAGATTGAAACAAGCACCTAGAGCCTAGTATGAACTACTTCACTCCTATCTCATAAGCATTGAATTTGTAAGAACAAGTGAAAATAACAATCTGTACTTAAAAGAAGATACCGATGGTAATATTTTGATTGCTGAAATATTTGTTGATGATATCATATTTGGGGGAATGAAATGTTATGCAAATCCTTTGCTAATGAAATGAGAAAAGAGTTTGAAATGCCTATGTTTGGGGAGATAAAATTCTTTCTTGGTCTATAGTTTCTTCAACAAGATGTAGGCATATATATCACTCAGTCAAAATACATCAAGGAAGTGTTGAAGATATTCAAGATGGAAGATTCCAAGCCATTTGGAACACCTATGGAAACTCGATGTAAGCTGAAAAAGGAAGACAAATAAAATGAGGTAAATCAGACCTTATATAGATCAATGATTGGAAAACTAATGTATGTTGTTCATACCAGACTAGATATAGCACATGCAGTTGGAATAGTTGCAAGATTCTCTGCTAATCCCAAAGAATCACATATGATTGTTGTCAAGAGAATTCTGAGATATATAAAGAACACCGAGGACTATGGATTATGGTATAAAAGAGAAGGAAAATTTTCTCTTCAAGTCTATACAAATGCTGATTGGACTAGAAACAGTGATGACCGAAAGAGCACAATTGGAGGAGCATTCTTCATGGGTGACAACATTTTCACATGGATAAGAAAGAAGCAAGGATGCATCTCATAGTCTATTGTAGAACCAGAATATGTGGCTGCTGCTACAAACTGATCAAATATTGCATGGATCAAATAGTTGCTGGAAGGTATGAATATGAAGATTCTTGAACCAGTGATTATCTATTGTGATAATACTAGTGCAATAAACATATAAAAGAATCCAGTCATGCATGCTAATACTAAGCATATTGCTATCAAGTATCACTACTTAAGAGAACAAGAGAAAGCAAAAGAAGTGATACTGGAATATGTTCAATCCAAGGAATAATTAGCAAATATATTTACAAAGCCATTACTGAAAGATACATTTGTGTACCTAAGACAGAGACTAGGGGTCCAACCCTTGTCTATCGATTAGTAATCTGACTAGGGAGTTGCATCATCCTATACACATATTAGAAGATCATTCATGTTTATGCAAGCACAAAGATGGACTACAAAGCTACATCTGTACACATCAAGGTACAAATCTGCACCAAACACCAACGTCACTGTATTGCTGATGGATAGGGAAATTCAAGGAGTATTGTTTGGCATTGTTGTCAAAGGGAGAGATTATATCATTATCCAATCATTATCCATGGAGAGAAGTTCCTAATAATTCAAAGGGAGAGTCAATCATTATCCAAAGGGAGAGATTACATATGAAATATCCATCAAAGGGAGAGAAGTAACAAAAGGGAGAGAATACATACTAAGGGAGAGATTGTTGTCAAAGGAAAAAGAGATGATCAAGGAGAGGAACAATAAAGGAAAATCACATACTAGAAATAAAATTAGAAGTTGATATATTTATCCAGTAAAAGGGATTGAAGATTGAAGATGAAACTCTACAAGAAACAAATCTAAGCTATATGAGCTTACCGAGAACCAGACATTTGTGTTAGTTATAGAACAAAAGATATGGGAGAGATGGAAGAAATACACTTGATATATTTCATATTGTATTAGTAATAATATAGTGTGATAATGTAGTGTGTTTCCATCAATGCTAAAGGGAGAGATTGATGACATATAACTGATTGAATGATTGAAGATGTTAATTTGATCACCAAAATGTAGAAAGATAATGCAAGACATTAAATTAGTCAATGGATTGTATTTTCATTGATGTCAAATTGATATAATATGATTGGTTATATACAAAGTGTTAAAGAATTCAAAGAATCAGAGAGAAAGATTATGCTTTCAGTAATGCATAAAAGATCAAAATTCACTAACTGAATACAAACACCGATAGTTAGTGCACCCCGATAGACAAAGAAAAATGAAATAAAAAGTCACAGTGTTTCCTGAGAAAGAAAAAAAAAATCATTACTGACAAGCAGAACTTCATAGTGATGCCCAACGGAAAGATGACCCTGATGGAAAGACAACACCAACAGAGAAGCCCAAGGAGAACTGAAGTGTTGACCAAAGCTATCAAAGAGTTAAACACTGAAAAATAACTGAAGTTAAGAAACAAAAAAATACTTAGCTGGAAAGAGATAAAGATAGAGTTAACTGGTTGTTAACATTGTTTTCATCGACAAGTTAAAGCTAGAGATAAGTAAAAGATTTAAAGCTATTTTATCCAATTCTCAAAGAGAAATCTACTAGATGAAACTAAAGTGAAGTTTTAAATCAAGATTGGCTAAGATTTCAGATCACGCCAAGAACAAGAAAATTAAGAAGTGAGAAATGGTGATACCATGTCTATAAAGAGAAAATCTAATTCATTATGAATTAGGGGATTGAATAGAAAAAGAGGATGCTGGAGAGAAACTAATGAAGAAAAACTTCATACATTTGTGATCAATCAAGCTAAGGAAAGAGCTAAAGATTTCTATGGACACCAAGTAATAGAGAAGCACAACATCACCAGGAAGAAAGAAGTGGAGCAAAGGTATTGAAAATAAGAAATTGATCATAAAGGTATAATGAGCTTACAATAGATTTGAAAATATGCAAGACTAAGTTGTATGTGTGAACACATCATTTACTATTTCATTTTAACCATTAATTCAGAAAGTCTCTTAACCAAGAAATACTTAACAATTCTTTCTATATTGAGATACATCCCAAGGAGTATCAAAAATTTTGATCATAAAGATAACATGAGATGCCATATACAATTTGACAAACTACACTAGGTTTGGTCATAGAAGGTAGCATAGAGATGCTCGATATCAAGTGAAAAACTATTCTATTTAAATCCTCTAACAAGGTCACACCTAATAGTGTGTTTGTAACCTTTAACAGGGTTGGCTCTTCACCGATTCTACTTTAGAAGAGTGAAAATTTTGTGTTACCGGTCCCAAGTGCTTTTTCCCTTAACAGGGTTTCCATGTTAAAAATCCATGTGTCAATGTGTTTATGAGTCATTACTTTAGTATTTTTCATTACACATAACTGATCTGGATTGATCAGCATACACTAAGCAATTTACTATTTTTTGGTAAATGAAAGACTACTAATCGGTAAACAGTAAAAATAAGGTTTAACAGTGAGCTCTGAGCAATAGTTATTTGTTAATATTGTTTGAAGGCATTCATCTTGTAGGACTGAAGATAACTAGAGGCTTAATATTGTGGTACTAAGTTTTTGGGTTGATTTATTGGAATATTTTTGAGGCCACTGATAGTTATTCTAACAAATGTTATTACTAGGTTTGGTGTCCCTCTTAAACTAGTGATGGATAATGCAATGTACTTTAGATCATAAGAGTTCACTAATTTTTTCTCAAACATGGGAATTTTAATTTCATATTCATCCCCCTACCATCCATGGGCCAATGGGCAAGCAAAATCCAAAAATAAGAGTATTCTACAAATTTTGAAGAAGACCCTAGAAAAAAACAAAAGGGCATGACATGCAAAATTTAAGCTTTCCTTATGCGTAGACAAGATCACCATGAAAAGAGAAACAAGAATGTCTCCTTTTGAACTAGTATACAGTGTTCAATCCAAAATGCCAGTGAATAATTTGCTTCCAGTCTACAAGTTCAATCAAGACGAAGGATTAGAAATATCTGACCCAATGCAAGTAAGGATGATTCAATTGGTAGAATTGGATGAAATGAGGAGAGATAGCCCAAAGGAGAACATAAGATTACAACAAAAGATGAAATATATTTCTGGTAAAAGGGAAGGTGAAAGAAAGTTTCAGCTTGGTGATTTAGTGCTTCAATGGAATGCCAGGGCTGAGGATAAGGGGAAACACAAAAAAATTTACATCTTGGACAAAGTGCAATGATTATTAAATCATTCTAGAATGATGTGCAAAAATGAATGAAATCTTTGCCCAATTATTCTAGATTCTTATCTACTCTGGATTTTTGCATGAGTAAAGCCATTTAAATTCAAAATTTGGAAAACATTGGATTTTTTTTAAGATGATTGAATATGGGATAAAAGCAATGTAGAAAGAGGCAAATGAAGGTTTTGACACCTGAGGAGGTTGAAAAAAATAGGGATAAGGAAAAATGACAATGAGAAAGAAGAGAAATAATTTGAGAAATGAATAATGCTAGAGCATTGAGTTCCATAATCATTTCAGAAGAGGAGACCATTGAGGACACAATGATGGATGCAAATGTCATAGAAGAAAATACAAAAAGAAGCAAATCCAGGTGCATCTTCAAATTCAATTTTGGATACAAGTATGTCTTCACAACCACTTTCTTTTTTATGATAAAGAAATTGGCAATTTTATACAAGTAGGATACTCTTTGAATGATATAGATCATATTCCTAAAGATAGAGAAATATAAATTGAATATAAAATGCCAAATAATAGTAATAATAATCCTAATGATAGAGAAATTGAAAATGAAAATGAAATAATTATACTTGAAAATAAAATTCCAATTGAAATTAATAATGCAGATGTAGACACAAAAACACCAATTGAGAAAGAAATTCCTTTGATTGATAATGAAAACAATGGACATTTTCAAATTAAAAGTAATGTGTTGGACAATCTTCATGGTTTGGTTTCATGGAGACAGGCTAGGACACATGGAAGTAGATTGTTTAGACAATTTATTTATAATAATTTTTTTGGGTTTCAATGTCAACTAACGTTACAAATAATGAAAATGATAAAAATGTGAAAAATGATGAAGAGGTTGTTGGGTATATTTCCAGTTTTCTAAGTCTTGCTAATTTTTTTTGGTTCCTAGTGTCAGTTGTGACTAAAATGTCAAGATTGGTTCAAATGTACCATTAAAAGTTTCCTACAAGTGTCTTTTTCCAAGCAATGAAGTACACAAATGGTTCAAAACCCTAAACCCTAGGTCATTTGTGCCCTTTTCATGCAAAAAACCTAGTTCTTCATAGCATGGTTCTAATTTCAAGTTACTTAAGTGTCTTTTAGTCATGTGCTTTTATTCATCTGCCTTTATCTCTTAATCTCGCAACCAAGACCAAATATTCCATTTCATCTAGTGACTTGGCACAAGCTTGTATCTCTTAATCTTGAGATAAATGGAATATTCTCTAAGTCATTCAAAGATTAAGCGAAGATGGTTGATCTTGATATGATCATGCGGTTGGCGCATGATCGTGAGATGATTATGAAGTTGGCTCAAAGATTCAGAGACTTAGTGACAATCGTGGATTAAGATTTGATTATGTGGCTAGCACTAGATCTCATGACTTAACTCAAGTTACAAGAATTATGTAGTGACTTGGATATTTATCAGGCGTGTAATATTGTAATGTACTCAAGGTAAAGGCAAAGCTCATTTTTACTTTATCGTGCAATCTCTAGAATAAATTAGAGTTAAGTAAAATATTCAGAGATTCAGTGAGGACCATTGATCTCTTCCAAGATGAGCGGCTGGTGCGTGATCTCCAAATAAATGCCAAAGTCAAGGTTTCCTTCAGTCATTAATCGATAGCCATAGATATTTTTATGTCTTTGACTTGATCATATGGCCTATGCTTGATCTCTAAATTAACTAATGAGTTAGTAAATATTTCAGTGATCTAGAGATAACATAGTCGTGCAATCTCCAGATAAACCTATGGTTGAGATTAAGTCAAGTAAAGTTTATTCTGAAATTCAGAGATAGCTTAGTTGCGTGATCTCATAAAGAAAGTGTGGTTAAGAATATCGTCTCAAGATTTAGCACAGACCATTGGATTAAAGAAGAATCAAGGGATACTGTGTAATCTCAAGAAGAATTGATCAAGTATAGAAATTTTGTGAGACTTAATGCTAATCGTTGATTGAGAAAAGATTTGAGGGTTGGCGCGTGATCTCCAAACAGAACCTGAGTGAGAAGATTTATTTAGTGACTTAGAGATTCATTCAGTTGTTGAATCTCCAAATGAACTATGGTTAACCATGGTTAAATCAAATCCAAGTCAAGTTTTTTGTGGGTGAATCTAGACCGTTGATAAAGATCAAATCTTGTGGCTAGCGCTGAATCGCTAGAAGAAATAAAAATTCATAAGTTATTCAATGATCAAGAGATAATAGCTAAGATGTAGACATGTGTGTGAGTGGCTGAGAGATCTATGGTGTTCATGAAATCTCATAATAAACCTAGGGTTGATAAAATTGTCTAGCGACTCAGAGATAGCTTTAGTCGCGTGATCTCATAACAAACTGGAGTTAAGGCCAAATATTGAGAGATTCAACGTGGGCTGTAGATTAAAAACAAGATCAAGGGTGGTTGTGTAATCTCTAGACAAATTGAGCAAGTAAAAAATGATTCACAAACTTAGCAAAAGGTGTAGATCAAGATCTGATCGTGTGGTCTACGCATGATCTCTGAATAAACTTAGGGTAAAGTAAAACATTTAGCAATTTTGAGTTTCTCAGTCGCGCAATCTTGAGATTTGAATCATGGTCAAAGTAAATTTTGGTAAGGTTTATTCAATGATTCATAGATAAGAAGGAAGAAGTTACTCAATGCTACAAGTTAAACCAAAGGCAAGTTAGAGTTAAAATGATTGGTCAACACGTAATCTCAGAACAAAGCTAGAGTTAAGAAAACAATCTAGTGACCTAGTGAGGACCGTAGATCAATATCTCATTGAGTGACTGGTGGTAGGTTTCATAATGTAACTAGAGTTAGTAAAAACATTCAAAGATTCAAAGAGAACATAGTTGCACAATATCCAGATAGACTATGGTAAGACTAAGGTAAAACCTTAAGGGTCTTCTCTCGTGCCATAGAAAAGAAATACTATGAAAATCCAGGGCCTATTAACGACAAAATATTCTGACATGGTACAAGTAATCTCATGAGTTGTAAAAGCAAGAAGAACTAGCCAATCAGATAGCATGTCAAGAATCTTTGCATAAAATAAGGATTTTAAAACTGATAAAGCACTCATGACTCTTCCAATTAGGCTGTTGAAATTTTAATTATCTGTCAACTTCAGGCACCATGGTTAGGAATTAATTGAATTCAAGGCATGCAGAGTTATGGTAGAAGTGATTGAGCAATGGTTTGTAGGTTCTTGACTAGACTAGTGCATTCAATTTTTAGTGATAAATAGACGCATCCTTTGTACATTTTAGATTACAAAAGTTTTGAAAGTACAGAGCTGAGAAATTGGGTAAGCTTTAGAGTTTTTAGAGCTAAGAATTGCTTGAGTTTCAGTGCAAATTGTGAGGTAGCTGAACTTGAGTAAAGCCCGTGTTTGAGTGGATAATTATTTAGAGGAATATTCAGAGCTAGTAAAGATGAGTAAAGCTAGAACGAGTGGGGCTTCAACTAGTGGAGCAAGTAAAGATGTAGAGGATGAGCAGAAGGGAAAGATGCATTAATCTGATGAATTTGTGGCTCTGTTACTTGGGACCAACCAAAACAAAAAGGTAAATGATGAACTCTTCGCTGATCAAATGTCAAATTGTATAGATCCAAATACTCTCAGGGTTTCTGGTTATCATTTATTCAATTAATTTTATAGTAATAGGGACAAAAAAATTCCCATATCAAACACATGGACATTAGGTTTGGCTAAATTGATTGTCCCATACATCTTCGTAGAAGTAGACCTGTTAATTGGGCTGGTTAGAAAGTATGATTCTATTTATAGAACTATCAAGAAAAGTGATGGGAAAACTATAGTTACTTTGGATAGGGCATCTTTCATGAAAGACTTTGACATATACCATCCCTATACCACAGAGATTGATTTAACCAAGCTATAGAGTAAGTATGTCAGAGAGGCCACCATTATTAGCAGGTTGATCCAAGCTCATGTGCCCAAATCAAATAAAAATTACATATCTCCCTACCAAATTTTGGTGCACCATATTTTTACAAGGATTTGAGCTTCTACATGAAGTATATTTCTTACGGGCTGTGTAGGGTGTTGGGAATGGATGGGGGCAGTGAGAGGTTTCCTGCAGATCTTCTAATGATCATCTTGGACCTTCAGAACTCACATGCTAATATTGACTTTGAATATATTCATTATGTCATTGAAAAGATGCATCAAGGCCTTATAGACATCCATAAGAAAGCCAAACCTAAGTTCATGCATTATTCTATTTGATTGAATTTAATTTTGTACTTCAACATCAACAACATGGACACACAAAATTTGAGACCAAGGATGCAGTTCCATGGCCAACTGAACCCTGTACAACTTTGGATTAGAGTTTAGAACTATAATTCAAATGAAGCTAAGTTATGTGGTTTTCACAACTAGATTGTGGAACCACTTTTAAATTTTCTAGGTCTAGATGTAACAAGGCTGCCAATCAAGGTGCTTCAAATTCTCAAACCTTGCCAGTTTATGGATAAATGGGTAGGAGATCACAATTGGGGAGATTTTTACTATGATAAAACCTTTACTTTAATTAGGGTTTATGGATGTTCCCAACCCCCACACATACTTCCATAGTATGTGCCTCCAAGAATATCCATAATGGAGTTCATCTAGCAGCTAATGTGGACAGATAAAGAGCACTTGGCTCCCCACAGAAAGGGTACTTTCACACCCAGACAGTTCAAGGTTTATAACTTCACCATTTGGAAAAGAGCCATGGATGAAATAAATAAGTGGTTGGGTCAGTATAGAATGAGCATGGCCTTGTACAAGTATGTAGATCTAGAAGTTTTTATTAAGAGTGCAAAGATGCTGCTAACCCCAAGCACAACTGCTATAAAAAATCATGAGGAATGTGTTGAAGAATACCTCATTAGAAATATCTTGGAGGATGATGAAGTAGCAAGATGAGCTGAACAATACCAATATTTAATAGGATTGGAGTGAAAAATGAAGAAAAAAGGGATCCCCTTTGGAGGTTTCTTTCCAGGAGTACCTTATTTGCATAGATTCACAAAAAGGATGGAGTTTTATAATACTATGTACAATTAACTTGAGGGGCTGATTGAAGACAAGGAAAGAGGTCCTGAGAAGTATTCTTCCTCGGAGTATTAAGAAGATAGTGAGAGATGATACTTATTTCATAGCCTCCTCCCATGGATCAACCACCTGCAATAGAGCATAACATAGAAGTGAATCTTATAGAGGTGCCTGATACCAAGATAAAAAATGAGCCCCCAAAGAAGAAACCGAGAGTAGAATCAGGGAGCCTTCTCAAACAAAGACACAAGAGAAGAAGAAAGATAAAATGAGTTCCATCATCATTGGTGAGAGGAAGTATCACCACCAGCTTAGGAAGACAATCAGGGAAGGGAAGAAAATAGAAAAGGATATACAAGAAGAAGTTTAATTACCCCTTCTGCTGTGTCAAGATGAAAGAGAACTTCACCAAGAAGAGTTCCTTAATGATGATGCATTCATCAAGAAAGATTAATTCAAGAAATTCTTGATTTGGAGGAAGAAAAAGGAAGTAGGGTCACAATTGCAGTTGATAAAGGGTGATTCAGTACCAAATGAAGCCCTAAAAGCCTTGAAGGCTTATGAACCTGAAATAGAAACTATGATACCAGAAGAAGCTAGACAACTAGTGAAGTCTTATGGAATGCTACTTGTGCCTGGTTGGGATCTAGCCTCTTCTTTTATAATTGATAAAATTAGAAGGCATAAGTTGGGGAAATGATTAGGGGATGTGGATATGATCCATGATCCCAAACTCTAGCCATGTTGTCTCTAGCACAAAGGACACAAAATCCATCCTTGATCAGTGTACAAGAAAACATGGATGGGGATAATATTATATGGTCTATCCACACTAATTATTATTTGGAGATATCCTAGGCTCTTACCCACTTTGCACACCTCAATGAGGCAAAAATAGAGTAGCTGTCAAAAAGATACAAGATACTCTTTGATGAGTCAAGTGTTGTGGTAAAGGACAGGGAAAAGTGATTGATTCAAATCAAGTCACTAAAAGAGAAAGTGGAGGAGTTAAGAAAGAAGCTACAAGAGGCCCCCAAAGCTATCCTTGCTCCACCCAAAGAAGTTATGGATTCTCAAATAGAGACCACATAAGATTTTCCACTTGGAACAGAGCAGGTTGATAAAGATAAAAATAAAGTGGCTTTAGAAGCCCTATGGAAAATCTTGCAGCACATGATAGATGTCCTGAAAGGTAAACTTGACTTGGTGCACAATTCTTATAGTAAGCTACCTGGCCTAGAGACATAGGTCAATAGCCATATTACAACTCTGAATCCTTATTTTGGCACTTGGTCAAGCAGTGGATCACTTTTTGAGAGGTTAGAATCCTCGTAACCATATAGGACATATCTCCTAGAGATCATTTGTCAAGTGGGAAAGGTAATTTAACAAATTGGAACAACATTGTCTTTCTTTAAAGGAAAAGCTAATTAGATACTTACAAGGGTTAATATGTTTGGCCCATACTACAATAAATTTGTTTCTCCAATTAAGGGAGAAGATGATAAGATCAAATCTATGGAAGAATGGAGAAATGAGTTTGATACTCTATTGCCTATTAAGGATGCATTCATAAAAGATAACATTGTCCTAGACATGAACAGATTCAAAAAGTCCTTGGATGAAGCCTTTAAAGTAGAGATAGACTTTATGAAGTTTGTTAGAGATGTCAAGGTCATTACTGATGCCAAATGGGATAGGAAAAAGGCACAGTTATAGAGCAATCAAAGTTTTAATTGGTCTTTGGAGGCCAAAGTTACATAGTGGGACAACATCACTAAGCCCAAGAAGAGGAAACCAACAACAATCGACTTGGATGTGATGGATGAGGAGTAGAATGGCACCTGTCACCTGATCAATGAGCACAGGGAGGGTAATCATCTGCAAGCCTAGTGTAAGTTATCCTGTATTGGTGGTCACTAGGTCTCACAAAAACCTTAAGAGGTTATGCAAAATATCTGTGGACAAAGGTGCCAACTGCCAAAGATTTGGAATCATATCAAATCATCTACTCAAGTGTTTTCTCCACCGATTGAATATGTAACTATACTTTTGTCTTCTAGAAATTTTAGGTTTAGCCTAGCCATCTGAAGCTTATTGCATCCTTTCTCTCTAAGGATTACAAGATGGCTAGTGCTATCTATATATAGAAAGTTGTAAGATATTGTAAATGAGGGTGAATTGACAATTGCAAGGCAAACTTCTTATTTTTGTCTAGTTTTCAAGCTTTTGTCTCTCTAAATGTATTGAAGCAGAAGTATATTAATAAAATATGGTGAAGTTTTCTATTTCACATTTATGATGTGTTCTTTTATTTTTGTTTATGCTCTTGTATGTTTAATCTATAAGGCATTTTAAATGTACTGGTTATAAGGTAACTATGCGATTATTTGTGAGTTTCTTTCAAGAAGGGAGTAAATCTTATAAATAGTTCTAGAGGGATAGATATTAGTGTGAGAATTTGATACACGGGTGTGGGAATGAGAAGATAGTTTATAAGGAATTATATCTGGGCTTCATATGTATTTCAATTAATCATTTTCTGTGAATGTATATCTCAATTGACTCTTTTCCTGGGATTAGGCACTGGTCCAGGTTTTGATAAGTAGTTATCATCATCAATCTTAAATATAAACAATCATTTACTTTTCTGTTACTAAGAACATATATGCTTAATCAATTGTATTGAAGAATACAATTCAATTTGTTGATTCCTTGGAGAGAGAACCACTAGGTTAGCCTTCATGAGTCAAGAACTCTAAAAAGAAGAAGGATGAGAATCCTTGTTTCACTGCTATTTTCCCTTGTCAAGTTCATGGTATAGCTTGTTAAGCTCTACACTAAACTGATCATAGTCATTTGAAAGATGTGCTATCAGTTGTTGCAATACAAAACTAATACATTTGAGGTCAATTTTTGACCTTTATTTTTGACCACAGACCATTTTGTCTTATGATGTTCTTTTTTTTGGTTTATGTCTTGATTTGGTCTAAATTTTGACTCTAGTTAAATTTATTGTGGAAATTTTGACCCAATCAAGATATAAACAAAAAAAAAAACAAATGAACTCACTTTATTTTGTTTTAGGCGTGGGTAGGATGAAGGTTTAAACAAAGTGATTTTGCAGTTGATGGTAGAGTTGTGAAAATTGAAACTCATTTTTTACGGAAGCGTTCACGGGTGGGAGGAGGGATTGACTGTACATCTAATATTGTTATTGTAAGTCATTTTTTGCTTGAAATTATTTTCTACATTATGTATTTTAAGTTATTTCTCTACTATAATAGATAGATTTTTTATTCTCTACAGATCAATTAGGGTTATTTTTGTAGTCACTGCCCTGGCATTATCCATCCAACTGGATAATTGAACTAGCAGATGCAAAGCCATATTTAGCAACCCCTGCCAGCATCATCTTCCAATGGTGCTTCTCTAAAATTGAATGCCTCCCCTGTCACACTGGTATGTGAATCACAAGAATCTAGATATCTTAAAAAAATTACAAATAGAAAAAGAAATCACATTTATTCCTTCTCAAATTATAGATTCGAATGTGTAAAAATAGATCTTCATAAAGTATATTGATAAATGCATCACACAATTTCCTTACCACACAACACTATCATAAGGACAGAGAGGTTAAGTGCTCTAATACCATATTAAAATGTGAGAAGATCAAACCATTATTTTTTTTAGTTGGTAATAGGGTTTTTTGTATTGATATAATAAAAAGATTACATTATACCTCTAGTAGCTATAATAGCTTGAAAATTTCATACTACTTCAACTACAGGAGTCATCGCTCCTTTACAATATCAAACTTTCATCCTACCTATCTGAACAATAGTCTATCTGCATCTGACTACATTTTAATATTACAAAGGCAAACCAAAAATCATTGACATTACAAGTATAGAAAATGGGGCTCTTTAAGCCTCTTAACCATGGCTGCTATAACTAGCCCAAACACTATGCATCACGAGTCATAAGATTATCTATGAAAAATCAACAGCAAAAGGAATTACCACCTGACAAAATGTGGGTAGGTGTTTGCTCCTCTGAGCTTTCAGCACCCCCACAAGTTCAAACTTTCAATGTCAATTCATTGCCTCTGCCCACTGTTACTTCAAAAAGGGTTCATAAAAAACTATATGAAAATATTTCTATAGTAAACCAACCTTCCTTCTACCATGACCATGAGGATTCCTCTTCTTCTTTGGCACATTCACCAGAATTGATGCTTCTTGCGCATTGACTATCAGGATTTGATTCCTTAATTCTTCCTTTATTTCATTCCATCCTTCCACTACTTGTTGATACATATAAGGTTTGTCCACTCGTGCTTGCCATCTTAGAAAGGGAATAGAACCATAGCACTGAGCATCATCATCATCCTCAAAACACTTCAAGATATCTTTCCCAATGCCGGGAACTAACCATTCTAGAATTGACTCCAGGTCACCTAAAATGTCCTTCTCAAGCAGAGCATTAGTGATTTGGCCCACTTCATCAGTGCTCTCTTGGATTTCCAAACCCCAAGCCATAAAAATTGAGATGAAATCTAGATTAGTCCTTCTCTTCACTTTCCTGCTCTGGAATTATGTTTTGATAACTTTCAGACCACTAGCTATCATCCTTTCTGATTTAACCTTCAGCAGCCCTTTAATTCTTTCATGACTACCTGGGCCTTTAAAGGCCTTCATCTACTTCTCATAGTCGAGGCTAAAGTTAGCTTCCATTCTCACTGTTGATATGCTAATGCAACCACACTGTAATTTGCGGAAACTGTTACTTTTCTCTAGTTTTATAGACCCAGTGAAGTGACTTGCGTTGCCTTCACCAGAATCCATGTGAAGTGACCTTTCTTTCCTTTTACAGCTTGCACCTTAAATGCTCTTCATAACAATAACTAATTGCGTCATCATTCTTTCCTTCCTAAATCATTACCATTTTGTTAATTGATCCCGTAATGATGCACTCTCTTATTTAAATCACTCCCCATTAATGATTAATAACACATGTATTAGTATAGCAACAAATCGTTTCTCTTTTAACACAAATATTTAACATGTGCCTGAACTTATCATTGTATTTTTTTTCTTGTATATGGATTTCTATATATACACAAGTTTACAAATCGATGCTGCCTTTAGATTGTAGTCCTTCAATGTGATAAAATTGTTGTCTTCTCATCTCTATTTTACACTTTAATCCTTTAGTCTAAATCACATAAAATTGTGAAGTCTTACAAATGAGACAATTTTTGAGCATTACCATTTTTATTTTCTTTCTAAGGATGGTGTGAGAATGTGTCATGGAAGAGGCATGACATACTTCTCTTCTCGAGATTGCTTTTCCTCAAGCAATGACAGTTTTAACCAAATATTTTCAATTTGTGGATCCCTAGACTAACTAGATATTTTTAATCCTTAAATCCTCCTTGTGATATAATTAGCTTTTGTAACCGTGATATCACCTAAAGTTGCAAATTTGAAGTAAAAATTGCGACAACATAATCTAGATTTGGAAATTGGGAAAGTTTATAATTTTATATCACCCTTATTTTATATCACTCTGTAAATGTAATAATTGACTAGGTTCTCCCAATGTTTGTACAATATCATATATATATATCTTAATGTTAAATTAAGAACTAATATATTACGATGAGGATTAGAAGTATGACACTAGACACATATCTATGGATTGATCACTTTATATTAGCATTACACCTGGAGTCATAAAATGGATACATATCTCATAGTTCCACCTGCATATACAATTAGAGAGTGATAAAATCATTAGTGAAAATTTCAAAGCATGCTAGATTTATATGCTTTAAGGTTATGGCCCATTTTGAGACCAGATCATCCTGCATATTCCCTTCTCTAAACACATGACTTATTTGGAAGTCTAGGAGAGAATGGATAATAGTATATATTTCCTTCAAAATATTTTGGATAATAGTAGATACTTCCTTCAAGATACTTTGGAAGTCTTAGGTGTTCCTGCAGAAAGAAGGAAAATGGATTTTTTCTCCAAAGGTGCTTGTTCTACCACATATTTTATAAAATTGAACTGATTATGCAATATATTTCAAATAATTGCTGAATAAGCCATGTCTTTGTGTTAACATAAAAATAGGGGAAGACACAACATGATTAGGAAAAAGGTGCTTTATGATTGATACAAAATTGGATATGGAAGGTACAACCATAAGCTACATTATCATTAGTTTGTCAACTATGATCGACAATGCATACAATTTAGAGGTGCAAGTACAATACTTGCTGGTGAATGGGTTGTGTTATGTCACCCTCCACAACCAACTGATGTAGAAATTAAAAATTATTTGGTCAACATGTATGTAGGAAATTGACCACCTCTACTCAATGCTGCTCTCTCATAGGAATTGAGGGTAGCTATACAGGGAACCACTGCTATCCGAAATCAAGAGGAATGGTTGAATAATCATGTAGCAGTGATTCACTATTTCTTTGCGGGACCATTTCTAGTTGATAATTATGAATTCCCAAATGATTTCATTTTTTACTCACATTTGTTTAAAGTTAGCATTTTTTCCACTCAAACTAATCTAATAAATTGATGGTTTGTGAGACATTTTAGTATGTACAACCCAGATCAATTTTCTGAACTTGAATGGTTGCATGCTTGGACAAGGAAATGTCATCCAGTATGGATGTTTGCAAGGTTTCAAGAATCTCAAGGAAAAATTTCACCCAAATCACCTTCTCAACTAATGCTACATGTTCGACATGCTCTATATTGGAAAGAAGAGACACCTGAACTGTCACTTGATGATGTATTGCATGAAATATATATTCAAGAACAAGAGAACACATCTGACATAGAGGAAGGAGAATATGATCCTGAATGTGAATCTCCCTGATGCTTCTATATTTGTTGGAGACTTTGATGAATTCTATGCAAGGACTGTAATGGAACCTATATTTTCATGCTACAATTGTAATTGATGACTATGATGATTGATAATGAATTTAGACTCATTGTTTTAATGGATGATTGTTGTCACAATGTTGGCTTTCATAATGATGCCTATCAAACTATCGATCTCTTGATAATCACTAATACATTTGATTCCAATTATGAACTTAAAAACCTTAATCACATTAAAATACGAAGTCCAAATTATGGTGGAGGAAAAATATTAGGAAAGATGATTTGGGAAGGAATGTGCAAATTGGTTGGCCTAATCTAGTGAGCATGATTTGTGTGTGTATTTGTAAATCTTGTATAATCTTGTGATATTTTATTATTTTTGATTATATACAAGATACTACTAATGCTTTTATGTTTACATTTTGTATATTTATAGCCCGAATAATTGCCTATGAAGAAATTCCACACCTGGCAATATGAACCCAGAACAAAATAATTAGACAATTGCTAGATTGTGGTCTCAGTTCCAAAGAAAAGTTGATAAATATAATTGTCCTTGAAAAAAGTGTAAGGGCTTAAATAATCAAAGAATTCTAATCGCAACAGCCTAGAGTCATTGTAGGCAACATGGTCACATTGAAGGGGGGAACAATTTTCATCGATTGGTGAATGTGGATTTCCAACTAGAGGAACATAGAGGTGTGAATATCCAAGCTGAGGATAATGCTCCCATGGAAGAAGATGATCCTATGGTAGAGAACACAATTGAAGATGATGGTATTGGCATAGCTGATAATGTGCCAAAAGACATGATTGAAGAAGATGGTATTGGCACAGTTGATCAAGATGATCATGATGATGGTACTAGCACATCTAATAATGATGATGAAGATGGTCTTGATATACCTATACTTGAGAAGGCATATGAGCCCCTATACCAAGGCTCCCAAACAACTCTTCTCTCCACTATAGTGTTGTTGGTGAACTTAAAGGTTATGAATGGTTTATCCAATGTAGCAATGTCACGTATGCTAAGGTATGCCATTTTTGTCATCTTTAATATTAGCATACCATTACTATTCATTATATTAACAATTCATATTTGTTGTTGTAGGTTGATAGGTGAGTTTTTGTTACCACCATCAAACATTCAGCCTCGTTCGTACTGAGAATTATCTACCGTTATGAATCAAATTGGAATGAAGTATCAGGCAATACATGCATGTCCCAATGATCACATTCTATATCATAAACAACATGAATTTTCAATAGAATGCCCTGATTGTCATATTAGTAGATATCAGTCAGATCAAATAACAAAAAAGGTGCCTCAAAAGGTTCTTCGGTACATTCTCATTATTCCATGTCTTCAACAATTATTCAGGTGCACTAGCTTGGCACAATTTATGGATTACCATGCATGCAATAGAAGTCAAGATGACGTTATGCGAATGCCTGCAGATCATTTTGCATTTAAAGATATAGAAACAACATGGCCACGCTTTAAAGAAGAACCTTGTAATCTCAAGCTTTCATTGGTAGCGGACGGTGTCAATCCATTTAGAGATATGAGATCTGTTTACTCATTGTGGCCTATTTTTGTTATTAACAATAACATTCCTCCTTGTATGTCTATAAAGAGGGAGCACATAATGTTGTCAATGATTGTACCAGGTATTTTTTCATTTAATAGTTATCTAAATTAATTTATAAACACCACATCAAAATGGTCCTAATTATGTAATGTTTTTGTTCATTCAACTAGGTAAGTACCAAGTTAAAGATATGAACATGTATATTGAGCCCCTTATTGACGAGTTGTTGAAGTTATGGAATGGGGTCACTATGTATGACATCTCTAGACCAATAGGAAAAATACAATTTCAATTCCATGCAATGCTTGTATGGACAATACATGATGCCCCTGGGCTAACTCATTTTTGCAGTATATTATATATTTTTAAGGTCACATATTTTTGGTATGTTATAGTGCTTACACATTATTGTTGTATGTTTAAGTTGCGCATGATAATTGTACATGATCTTTTAGGTCTCTAGAAAAAGGGTAAATGTGCATGTCCAGTTTGTGGTTCGAAGATGAAATCTCATCATTCAAGAAGTTTAGGAAAGCAGGTGTTCAATGAGTTTAGGCACTTTCTCCACAATAATCATAAGTATCAAATTATCAAAAAATATCTTTTTAATGGGAAAGAAGAGACAACATCA
>MU225080.1:163048-218184 GCA_018584345.1 Thuja plicata
CATTCAAGAAGTTTAGGAAAGCAGGTGTTCAATGAGTTTAGGCACTTTCTCCACAATAATCATAAGTATCAAATTATCAAAAAATATCTTTTTAATGGGAAAGAAGAGACAACATCAAGGCCATGAATAATGACACCTCAACTATGAAAGTTGGAATACAATAGACTAAATTGCCGAGGAAATGTCATTCCATCTGATGATTTTTGTTTGAAATGTATATTTTGACATTGTCTTTTATTTACTAATTAATGATGTAATTGATGCCCGTGAAGGTCATCAAGGCATCAATGACCAACTTCCTAGAGGAATAAAAAGTTATCCTAGTAAATTTAGTAGGTTTCCGTACTACAAGGATCTCCCAATCGTGCATTTGTTTGATGCTATGCATATTGGAAAGAATGTAACAGAGACACTATGGAAAATATTGGATGGAAGGCGCGACAAAGAAAAAATTGCCAAAATTTGTAATGACATTCATGAATCCAATCATGCACTGAAAAATTTTATTGAATCAAAAAGCAATGGAGACCGCATAAATACGAGTTCCCTTCCTTGGTTATTAACTGAGCAACAAAGTGATGCATTAAAAGAAGTCATAAAAAAACAAAATTTCCAACAGGATTTGTTGCAATTATAAGCAGTCATGTATCAAAGAAAGGTGATTTTGGGCCAGGGTTGAAAACACATGATTGGCATACCTTCATCAAGGTAGGTCATGTTCTATATTTACAATATATTTATAAAATTGCATGTACTTTTTATTGTATTATTTTACAATATATTGAAAAGATCATTTTTTAATCATTGAAGTACATCCTACCTCTATCCCTCCCACACTAGTTTGACAACAGTGTTAAAAAATTTATATACGATCTTGGAAAATACATGAGGTGGTTATCATCTAAATAAATTGATTAAAAAGATATAAAATATTGGAAGAGAAAAATTCCCCTCATTATGTGTGAAATACAAAAGTGTCTACCTCCAACTTTTTTCAATGCTCAAGAACACTACCTCATACATCCAGTTGAGGAGATTGAATTATGTGGACCTGTACAAACTAGGTCAATGTGGATGGTTGAGAGACACTTGAAATTTATGAAGGGCTTGGTTTCACAAAGAACACATCCTAAGGGTTCTATGGTGGAGGGATATATGGTATACTAGATCATGGTGTACATTAGTGAATATCTTCCCAAGTTTGTAGTAAATATCCATGTAGATCGCATTTGGGATCCCAAATCTATTAAAAAATTTGAAGGGGAGTACTTGATGGGGAGAGGTAGATTGAGGAAAGTGAGAGGTAATTATACGATGTTATTGCAGTTTATTAATTCTTATAAATCTTCAATATAAGTTGTTTCTAAACATTCAATTTGTTTTATTTACAGTTGGTCGTGAGTGGGATGCACTACATTTGTATATTGCAAACAATATTGATTGGATGATGGTATGGATTCAATAATCTCAAGAAAATCATCGCTCATTAACATGGGATGGTGTTGCATCATTGGTTAAAGAAGCTCATCATAACGGAGATCCCAATGTAAATCCAATGGTACTTGATCTAGCATATGGTTTAAGAGGTAGAAAGGTACGTATAAGTTTACTAACCATGACCCATGAGTTTAATATCAAATCATGGATTGATACAAATAATATTGACATGTTTGAATAATTGCATATCAAACACCACAAAGCTATATACTACCATGGCCGTAAATTTTGCATAAAAAAGTTAGATGACATGAAGAAAAATTGTGATTCTGGGATAAGTGCAGTCTTTGAGGTCACTAATATTTCATCTAGAAATGACATACATCCTCAACAATCTGAAAATAGACACTATGGCATTTTGGATGATATTCTTTAGTGCAACTTCAATTCATTCAAATTCTTTCTATTTGTCATCAAATGGTACAGGCTACAACTGAATCAAAATGATCTTGATAGGACTATTATTGAACATGATAGTGGATTTACAATGATTAATACAAGGTCATTTGAGCCAGTTGGAGATGAGCCTTATGTTCTTCCAAGCCAATGTGAGCAAGTGTTTTACTTTGGCATTTCACATAAATTAGGTTGGTCATTTGTTGTTAGACATGATCCAAGAGGAAGGCTGGTAAAGTATAATGTGATGGAAGAAGAATATATTGAAGAATCAAAAGATGAAGTAAATGATGATCATGAATGACTATTACACAATGAAGAAGAAGAAGAAGAAGAAAATGATGATGATTCTGGTACTACTGATGATGATGTTGATGATGATGATGATGATGATCATGGGGATGAAGATGGAGTTGATCAAGGCGATGATGATGATGATGATGATGATGATGATGATGATGATGATGATGATGATGATGATGATGATAGTGATGATGATGATGATGATAGTCATGATGATGACATGGATGAAGAGGATGATCAATAACATGATCAATGAAATGTATGTAGTCAAGGTATGATCAATTTCATGTATGAGGTATTGATTTATTCATAGAAATTTGTAGCTTACATATCATTTAATTTTTGGCTAACTTAAGATAAATGATTTACATATGCAGAAAATTAAACACCTTTGACATGATTTGCATATGATTCACATATGCAGAAAATTTCATTGCTGATTGCTAAGAATTACTAATCTTTGTCACAGGGCGACATGGATCGACCACAAGACACAAGCGGGGATGTTCCTCACACACCTTCTTCATCAAAGGTAAACCTTAATTAGTGTAATTATATAAATTATATAGAAACAAATGTCATATTATTATATTCTTTGATTTATAGCTTTGGAATTATTTTGATATAATTTTACTGATATTGATGTCACAACTTGATACTTATTGATAGGGAAAAGCACAAATGACAACAGATCAATTGCGATATGAAATTGAGGCACAATTTTTAGATGACATCGCATGTAGCTCTAACCCTGTCTTCATGGCTACTCAAATTAAAAATAAATATACCAAAGAAATTCTTAACCTTGTGATGATTCCAAACAAAACTAAGGAGAGAGAGGCACTCAAAGATGAATTGATACGTAGGGTCAATTGTATGAATGTAAGAAGTAATTAATCTTAAGCAATAATTAAAGTTCAATAAATGTTTGTATTTTATACTATCTTATGGATCATGATCTAAAATATGATGTGTTCTTCTTACAAGATTTTTTGACTCCTGTGAATCGTGGTCAATATGGTGAGGGTTATAGTGCACAACCTTCATGTAAATAATCCTTAAACCTTTAACCATTCATTTAACCTTTGTATGCATTATTGACTCAACTTATGTTTGGGATACTTCTAGTACCCCATTTAATCTTTATCCATTGCAAATGTATTTTCTAACAATGTATTCTTCAGCTCATGATGAAGTGCAGACGCCTCCTTCGATCAAAAATCTGATATTGCCGACTGCATTGTCCACAACAAGGAGCTTGCAAACATCTTCCTCTGTACAAGCTACAACTGGTAAAACCTTGTTTTTATATATTTTGTTATGTCCTAATCATGCATTTATTATTTTTCTTGTGTGAATTTTATACACATGGACCTATTTTGTGCACTAATAGATACACAACCTACACCTGGTACAAGAACAAAGACAAGTAGTAGTGAAGTTGATCCATTTCCTGGATCAGCCCGTGTTACTAATATTGGTTCATTTGTGGGGTCATTGTTGTTGAACAAGAAAAATATGATTCCGTTAAAAGTACCAAAGCTTCCAGGTGTTTTAAAATTGTTATTATTTACAGTGTAATTGTAGTTTACTTATACATAATTCATTCTGGACTGATAATCCCATGATGTTTTTGTAGGAAATGATATTTTTTATGAAAATCTTTTTGAAATGACATTGAAGCTATTTGGTCCCACCATATGTAAAAGGTACGTAGCTTCATAACATTGGTACAATATTTTTCTTATCTTCCATTTACTGTACTATATTAAAGTTATGATATCTAACAATTTTGTTTTTTCAAAAAAGGTGGAATGAACAGGATATTGACTTAAAAAATCAGCTCATTAAATCTTTAGAGGACATCTTTGGAAATAAAACTTTTGACAGTGCCTTGATTCTTAAAAAAGCATCCAAACATATAAAGACTATGAGGGACCAATATAGAAGGGACCTAAAGGCTAACACAAAGTACGAGCGTCCTCCTATAATTCCACCGATGGCGTGGAATGAAATAATGGAAGATGCAAAAGAGAAAAGGCTAAAGGATAGAGGAATTCAACTTGAAGATGACAAAAGAAGGTATGACGTGATAGTATTAAGTAGAATGTAATCATGCACTAATTAATGATCTTTGTTAATATATAATCTAACATGTTTCAAACTTTTCATAGACTGCAAGACACATCAAAATCTACAGAAGCGAGATTACAAAAGGTTGGGCAACACAAACTTGGCTCTTGTGGCTATATGAAACTTCACTCTCGACTTGTAAGTAGCAGCATTGGAATTTCATATCAAATTTTTATATATAAGGTTGCAAATAATTTTTAAAATCAAATCATACATGCAAAACTGACGATATTAAATATTAAATATAGCGCACAAAATTCAATTTAGAGCCCACGGATGAAGACAAAAGAATAGCCTTGAAGGAAGGCTATAAAGTTGTGGCTGCATGCCTACGCCAAGAATCTGCTGCACCAGATGAGACATAGGTAAATTGGTCAAATGAAAAGTAAATCAAATTAAATAGTTAATTTTGAACATAAATTGAATAGTGGTGGAGGTATTAATTTGCTATTGGAAATAAATTATGTAATTATTAACATAATTTAACATCTTTAATTGCAATTGGCTGTGTAACCTTTTTTTTGAATATTTTAGAGCATGTTGAGCATGTTGAGGTGGTGGAAAATCAAAATGTTATTGTACATGATGTGGCATTGTCAAGTAAAGAAAAATGCATGTTATGTTCTACTGGTTATTGAAATACATGTAACAGTAAAAAAAGTATGCAAATTTAACCCATTTACTTGTTATTGCAATAGACCCCCCTTTAGGGCAGCAGCCTCTTGCTCCTTAATACATGAGGAAGAACCATAATTTGAGATCACAACCACAAGAGGTGGAAGATATTGATGCTCCTGGAAAGCTTTTCCGGGTTAAGAAATCTAAGAAAAACTCAAAAAAGAAATGATTTCTTAAAAATGCTCTTTGATAAAACTTGTTTGATTAACTTTAAGCAATTAACTATGAATGTTGCGTATTAATATTGAATCTTATTTCATGTTAATGAATATTGTTATGTGTTAATGAATTCTTGATTAGTGTTGCATATTAATGATTAATGTTATATCATATAAGTGAATGTTATTCGATTATATTGATTGAATGCTATCCTTCATAAATGGATGAATGAATGAATGAAGTGTGTAATTAGATGTTAATGGGGAATTTAGATTGATGTTAGGGGGAGGGGGGGGGGAGGCCAGATGAGCTTCCACCTTCACATGGTTGGCCTTGTTAAGTAGAGAATATTAAAGTATTCTTGAAACCAAGTGAAGCTCAAACTAACATACCTTCATTATTTAATCAATTTCATTCATTCTGGGTCTTTTATCATAAGTGCATTTTGAATGTGTCATTGTTAGGCAACTTTGTATCGAGCTCTTCCCATTGGACGTCATCTTCAACCTCTATCACTCTCAAACTTGCCTACTACTGTGATTTGTTCTGATCTTCATATCCTTTCATGTATGTTTGTCTATGTTTAATATTGCCGTCCCTCATGTCTAGTATGATCCTAAACATTGATGATGGATCATTTAGTATGATCCTAAACATTGATGATCATGCAGTCTAAATCAAAAGTATAAAATTAATATAATAAATTTTAGAAATTATATAACTGTAATTGCCAGATATAATCAGATAATATTTTGTATACATTTATGTAGCAATATAAAATAGGAGCCAATGACTGGATTGAGAAAAGGGGTTTTGGAAAAGAGCTCAAGAGGTGATTGGACAACATCGAACAATATTAGGTTCCTATTCTTTCAGTACAAATTATATAAATTATATTATACTCTTAGTTTAGTATTGTTGCTCAATGTGAAAAGTAGTGAGATATTAGTTGAGTACTGAGCCAAGTTACCAAAATCTTGTATGAATATCTTTGTGTATGAAGAAATTCATGTGAAGATGCTTTTATGTATAAGAACTTCTATATATGATCTAAATATGACATACAAGGACCATTCTTTTGGAAAATACCTATGTGAAATGAATGGGATTGATTAGTCTCGTTGGGTCTCTTGTCTCCTAGGGTGGCATGCACCAAATCCACATCTTCATCTTTATATTGGAAATTTTACATGTCTTATACAATGTCATAACCATGGGCTTAGGAATAGAAAAAGTAAGTACACTGGAGATTTTTTTTTCAATTGCTTTTTTTTTTCTTGTTACTCAGTGGAAGATATACTAACAGAACAATTTTACCTTATTTTGTGTAGAATGCTTTCCATCTAGCTTTATTTTTATGGATATGGGTAAGAAGAATATTATTTGGTCAAGAATAAGTAGTTACCTAAATACTAATAGAGTTGAATAGTTTACATATTCCAGTATAAATGTAGCTTATTTGGACTTCATCCTTTGGCAAGTGCAGTATGAGTTTGGGATGAGCATCTGTTTCCATTAAATTTTTGCATTTATCATGATCAGAGTTGCAATGGGGTGAGTATACACAATGATGTTACTAAAAACCACTATGTTCATCCACATTTTCATTTACCATTAGAACTATTGACAAACAATGTTCTTCCCTGATAGATTCAGGACATGCAGGGAATCCTTTGAATTGGGTTTTGAGCTTACATTCCCCTTCTTGATCGTCACATAAATCTTTTAACAATAATACATCTCCATTTTAACAATAATACATCTCCATTTTAGAGACCAATGTAGACTGATATGGATTTCTTGTGCATGTGTCTAGGATCGCTGTGCAGTTATATCAAACTTCCTCTCTATGCACTTGTGACACAGGTATTTCTTGTTATGCTACCCTTTTACGTAAATCATTAAGCAATACAACAAATTATCCTTTTAAGGTTTAAGAAATATTAAAAAGAAGCAAGTTTAGTTATGATTTGTACATGCATGGTAGAATTAGCGAAGACCAGAGCTTATGAAAACATATAAGGTATGATATGGATACAATACATGTTGAAGATTCCCATATATAGATATGGAAATTATAAATACTTACATATAGTCAATTATTTATATATCTAAGTGTATCTAGATGCATCGGCTTCACTGACTTGTAGAGTGATTTCTAGTGAACATTAGAGCTCCTATGTTATACAAAAATCTCTTCCATCCCCAAAATTACCCATTCAATCAATTTGATGCATAAATTTGATGTTATACATTGATTTCCTTAGAAAGTCTAAAAACAAGGTATGAAACCCTTCAAGAACAATCACTTGTAACAACATATGAACTCTTCAAGAACACTCAATCCTTGTATTGAAATGCTTCTCTTCTTTTCAAGCATTATCATGACAATGTTTAACCTTTGCATTTGTATTATTGGTCACTGTTTCATATATCGGATTTGTCACATATATTCTCATTTTTACCAAGCATGTTCAAAATATTCCTTCTATGACATCAAGGGTATATTAATATTTGATATTGGTTTAGTCTATTTGAATCTAATCCCTTATAAGGAAACCAATTAGACAAGGAATTATACAGATGACAACATCAGATATAACCCTTGTTGCTCAAAACTTAATATTAAAAATCAACCTTCCGACATCAAATAGATTAGGATTTTTGTTGAACTAAAGAATGCAAAGGATGAACTTAAACAAAAAATAATGGATTCACTTCTTCAATCTTGGAGAGAGAAACATGTTTCTTTTGTATTGATTGAAAAGTTTTTGTACAATTGAGATGCAGATCGGCTGCAATCATCTACCATGTATACTATCCATTACGATATCAAAATCTCAAAATTATATATGTTAATCTACCCTACATCAATTGTGGTATCCCATTAAATATGAAAATTTGGGATGCATACAATCTTCCAACCGATGTGTCCCTTCTAAACTAAAACTAAATTGCAACCGATTGCTAATAAATTACAATTAAGTAAAAACAAAATTATTTTAATATAACAGTATCATATTCCTCATCTGTGTCTTTAATCACTGACTCTAGAGCTTTAAGTTATTCATCTATCCACTTGGAAACCACTACAAGAGAAGGCCATTGGAATTTAGTAATGTCACAAATATGCAACAAAAAATCTCTCCATTTCTTTCCTGTTATCAATTTGACCTCTACTTGAAATCTGTTAAACTTGGCCTCCAAAACTATGATTCTATCTAGAATAGTATTGAAATCATCAATCTTAAATTCCTTTTCCTTCTCCAATCATGTTAGGATTCTCTTGGGTAGAGTTTCAAATTCATTCTTCCAATCCTGTAGATCTTTTATTTTTCCATTCTCATCAGTAACCTGAGGGGTAGTCCAGTGCTTTCTAGATACAATGTCAGATAACTTCCGCTCTACCTTTTCCTGCTCCTGTTCAACATAACTTATGTCATCGGAAACATTTTCTAGCATTAATACTATTTCTTTGATCAAAACTGGGGCATTAGGATCCCTTCTAGTAATACCATGCACTCTTTTTAGTTCAAAAAGAGATAGTCTCCACTTCCTTTGAAGCTCTTTCAATACTGGATGATTCTTTTTTAAAGTTTCAACCATATGAACTAGACTATTGCAACATGTATATAAATCGTCACACTTATTTATAATGTTCTTTATTCTGAATGAAAGAATGTCTTCTAAATTTTTGAAAGCACACTGCTCATGCAGATCTTTGGGATCCTTTACATGTCTGCTCTCTGGCTGAATAACCACCTGTGGAGTGACCTTGGGAATTATTAGGGATGTAGCTCCCCTCGATGTCTTCAATTGGAGAATGTCACTCTCCATCAGGACCATCTTCAAGAACATCTCATTTATGACTTTGTTCTGCTCCTTCTCCCTCTGTAAGGATTCCTCCAACCTATCCTACAGATGCTTGACTTGAGCCCTATTGAACATGGGTCTATGAACCAATTTAGAAGTAGAGGCCAAAGGGTTTGTATTGTCCACTATGTGGACAATATCCATTCCATCTGACCCTTTGGTCATATCAATAAGCTTGGGCTTGCTGTCCCCTTTGAAACTGACCCAAGTTGCCAAAGTCTCAATTTTAGGATCAAATCCAGATCTTTCAATCTTTTCCAAAGAATCAAATTCTGCAACAAATGTAGGGTCATCCCGCTTCCTGACCTGATCCAACAAGAACAATTCTCTCAGTGAAAGACCTAGCACAATCAACATTTGACTATTTTTCAGAATGTCCCTGGCCTTGTCTACTTTGCATTTGATCTCATCTAGATGCAAATCTTCAATCATTTTTTGAATGATGACCTCATGTTGAGACTCATCAATGGCTTCCAGCCTAGCTTTTTTCCTTTCTTCAAAATCCCTCATTTTGTACTGTATCCAGAAATCTTTAAATTCTTGAGTTTTAGTAAACTCATTTCCTTGTAGAAACCTAAGAGAAATAGCTTCTCTCTCATCACTCATGTCTATAATAGTGTCTTTCTCTTCCATTTGTGCTTGGTAGCCATGCACATCTTCTTGATAAATGGGAGGTGGAGAAGAAGGGCCCGCCTTACTGTCTACTCTTAAAGTTCTAAGAATAGTTGCCACTTCAATTGGGCTATCTTCCTCAGAGTCATTATATCCCACAAGGGGAGAAACATATACTTTCTGCTATACATTTGGTGGTGAATCAGGAGGTGAATCACCCAATATAAACTTTCTTCTTTTTCTAGGAGGAGGCTGTGCCTTTTCCACCTCCTTAGTAGCTTCCTGCTGCACCTCTTTTGAAACCTCCTTAGGAACTTCCTCAAGAGATTTCTGATGTTCTTTGTACTTATGGCTACCTCTATATAATTCCTCAAAATTTAGAATACACTTTTCAATTCTCAAAACTTCTAGTTCTTCATCATCATAAAATCTAGACTGCCTTGCAACAATCCTCTTTGTTTCCATTTTCAAAATGATTCCCCATTTCTTCAAATTTTGCATGATAGTTGCTACATCATCATAATTTCTGATCACATCCTCATTAATCTTTAATTGATGTTTGAATTTGGCCACAATGGAGTGGATGTGTCCTTTGGGGTCATAATCTCTGCTCTTGGAACACTCTAGTTTGAAATGAGTATTAATATACTGTTGAACTTCTGATAGCATGTTAGATCCAATGGTAAGTCTTGCAAATTTCACACTATGTGGCATGTAAGTACCATTTTTCCTTGGAGCTATGATTTCCTTCCCCAACCATAACATTTTCCACTTAAATTCAAAGAATCCTACTCTTTCAAAAACATGAGTAGGTAAAAGATGGGGTTGCTGTCTGCACCCATAAATTCCAATCACAGTATACTTAGCGAAACATATCCAATCACCAAAATTGTGGGGATATCCTCTATTAGGCATGAAATCCTTAGGTCTGAGCATGCATTTGATGTTTTGTGGAACCCTTTCCTTTTGGTATCTCATCATTCTGAAAACCTACAGTACAAAAACATCCTAAAAAATGTTAAAACTACAATCTCTGCTGTGCTTGTCCCAAGATCCGCACCATAGCTGTACTAGAAACCTATTTCCCTGATCATCTTGTGTGGTTAATTTCAAACATTCTCTGAACTTAGCAACATTTTCGAAGAGAATCAATTTTAGAAATAAAGAATAACTTTTGAAAGACTTTGTAGTCTTCCAGTTTACCAGCTGCTGATGCAAGGTCTTCTCAATTTCAGCTGCAAAATTGAACTCCATGTAGCAGTCGGGGTTCTAAATTCTCATAGAAATAAACATAAAATCCAATGGGATTTTAGGTTTGGCATCCTCGCCACAGAGCTGTGCCCAAGAAAAATTTGTATTTTGGAAGAAACTCATGAAGTTGCTAGTTGGGTGTGGTCCACTGGCATTATCTTGTTATTTGCTCCTCTTTTGGTAAATTAGGAGATTTCCCTAAAACCATTTGACTTCACATGTTTCTCAAAATCAATAGAAAACTAGTCCCTATCAATTTTGGTTAGGGCTTACTTTCTCAAGTCAAATAATTCCTCTATATATCCCCTTGTAATGCTCAAGAGCGAGAATCCATCCATTTTCTGGATCATTTTGATCTCAGGCTTGTAATTCTCAACTAGGAAATTCAACAATTAAATGTCTATAAAGACATTGGGAACTATCACCTTGGCCAGGTCTAGTCTCCATGGGTTTGACCTTGGCTCCTTCTCATTTCTATTGGAATAGAAGAACCAGAATAATGACCTACCATGTATTGGGAGTGTTGGGTCTCTGCATGCACTCTACTCATCCATGAACCCATTTTTAGCCCCTAAGTCTACTGACCCTAGCAATATAGTAAGGAGGGTGGACTGCTCTTTCTTTCACAATCTTAGCCTTCTCTGAGGCCTCTTTCTTAATGCTAGTTTTCTTCCTCTTAGACATATTTATCTTTATAAAACTAGCAATGCAGTAAGCTACAAAGTTTTGAGCAAAGATTTTAAACTTACTGGTGTGTTAATGGCGGGTTCAAAATTCTCCTTGTCACTCTTGCTTGTCCAGCTTCTTCATCTTGAGAGTGCAAATGTTTTTGAAAATCCTTCACAATCTTTTATAACTTGCCTCATTAAATGCATATTATTTCTGACATTTCTCATCGTGACATCTCCAGCAAGTTGCCTTCAATATATGTCATATCATCATTAAATATTTTGAACATGCATTAAATATTTTCACTTTTTTCCATTTTGCTAGCCTCAAAATGTGTTCTCGCAAAATAGCGAACATTCGCTATATCGCAACCTCCTTTAACATATCCTACGAAATAGTGAAAATTCTCTATCTCGAAACATTGATTTACTTCCCCCGCAAAATGGAAATTTTTTTCTATTTTTCTACCTTCATATTTTGTCTCTGCAAAATGGTGAAATTTTGCTATTTTTCACCCTTTGATTTATGCCTTAGCGATATAACAAAATTTCATTGTTTTGCAGCCTCATGAAATGTTTGCTGCAAAAATGCAAAAAAGGCTTGATTTGGTTAGAAATTTCACTATTTCGCACCCTTTCATGTCCAATTTCAATTGCCACTTTTGACCAATATTGGCGTAGAACATTTGACCTTATCCATCATGTGTCCAAAATTTGACTAGAAAAATAGCGATGAAGCAATGTGTGGATCATTCAACCAATATTGGTAGAAACTTAGACCAATTTCTGGTTGAAAAAGGGTGCCAATTTTACTAGTGCAAGACAAGAGGCAAATTAGTTTAATCCTTGATCCACTATTAAAGTTACTGAAAAACATTAATCAATAAAAGGTACACCCACCTAACACTGTGGAGCTCAGAGAAGAAGGAGGATTAATCCCCATCAATTAGACTTTTCCTTGTATGAATAAAGAGTTGGGAATCTAAGAGTCAAACATTGATTCTATATTGAGATTCTACAAGAAAAAGCACTAACAGAAGTTAGGAATTTATGTCAAACCCAAAAGGAAGGACGAGTCTTTAAAAAAAATTGTATCAACTGTTTCTAGCACCTTTGATACAATCAGAACAAAAAGTATTTCTAAATATGGGAATGTAACATGATGAGAAATAACAACTTTAGTAAAAAAAATGACTTCTAACAAAAGAATGATGACTAACATGAGTGGATATCTTAATATCCATTGTAAAAATTTGAAAAGAGCTATCAAGAGAAGAGTTAACTTAAAAAATGATCCAACAAACTAATTGTGGATTTTTAGTGGCAGACTCTTGAGGTTCGACATGAAACTTAATGGTGAAGTCAAAACTTTAATTGAAAAATTTTGGCACGATAATACAAGGGCATTACCTAATGCCATAGATATTTTTAAATTAAGAGTTAGGTCAAATTTTTTTGATCCACATCCAAAAAACCTTTTGGACATGTTTCAAACTAAATTGTACAAAATAATTTTGGATGATAAGGTGTTATCAACTACTATCATTTTTCAAAGATCTTTTGAAAAATGCAAACCCTGATATGTAAAAATTAAGAAGGAAAGAATCTCCAACTATTGCAAAGCTCATGTTTAGTTTCATTACCATTATGATGTATTTCAATGTATATGTTCTACCATACATACTAACAAAATGTCATAGGAACATGGTATAAATATTCAAACTATAAATGAGTTTATATGAGGTTTATTTTGTAAACTAGCTAATGAGCAATTATTTCTTTTGAATGCATGTGTTTTTGGTGTATGTGATATATGTGGCAACAGTGCATTGTTAGGTGAATGTTTGCATGAGAATATTTCAATTGATTTTGGATAACAATTATTTGATGTAAAAATATTTTAAAAGGTTGAGTATCTATTAAAGGATGGAAAGATTGGAAGACAGTGTGATTTAATTACTGAAAACGTTAGTGTTCATGGATTTAAGATTAAGATCGTACCCAAATATGAGAAACACTTCCAAAATTCTTGATGCCTTGATGGGTAGTTTCACATATGAATAATACATGTCTATTTGGTAGCATACTTTCTGTCATTGACTTTGAATATAACTACACGCTTGCACCACAAGATGAGATCTAAGTGTAGTATTATAATTTAGTGCAAGAAGAAATTTTTGTTCATATTCTCTATTGGCGTACACCTAATAGTATAGAAGAGAATAATTTTTTTTTGAGGGAGTAACATTTCTATTTGAGTGATAATAAACTAAACTCATCTGAGTTTGTTTAGTATTGCTTTAAGACCTTTTATGTAAATTTAAGGGAAAGATGACACAATATCTAATATGGCCAGATAATTGCACAAGGCAATTCAATAATGCTAGAATATTTTCTTGGTTGAGTAAGACACACAACAAAACTAATATCCAACATATGTGGATCTTTTTTGATGTAGGAGAATCTTGGGTTCTTTGGGAATCTTGGATTCTTTGGGAATCCCGATTAACCAAAAATATTGTTTTTTTAGTTCAGTAGCTTGTTGGAGGCTGCTTGGTAAAGTGCTCAGAAACTTCTGTTGCTTGGTTACTTGTTTTGTCTTGCTTTATCGACAGGTCTCAGTGATTGATGGCTGCTTAGTGGTTTCTTTCACTGAGTTGTTTCTATTTCTCAGTTATTTTGTTACCAAGTTGTTTCTTTTTCTCAGTTGGTCTTCACCGAGTTGTTCCTGTTGCTCGGTTGACTTCTGACCGGGTTGTTTATGTTGTTCTGGCCGACTTTTGCAATTAATTTTTGTAGCATAATTAATGTGGGGTCTCTCACTGGGATGCATATGGACCTAAATCTAGGTCTTAACTATTTCCTATGTTGGATCTTTAGGATCTAAGTGCCAAACTCTTTGGTGGACTCTTGTATATATTTGGTTTCTATTCTTAGATTAGGTATCAGTTCTAGAGATAGAAGATTAAGGTTAGCAGATTCAGATCGTAGGTTTGTGACCTCACATGTATCAGGATTATTTTGAAGAACATCTGAATGTATACGACCAAAACTGGGAAGGCCTTACAGCCTGAAATATAATGAATTTGATAAATTAATATTGAGTTCTACTGCTTCTTCCATGTTGTTTTGCAAGTTGGTTTGGATATCTAAGAGTGCCTTGAGCCCCTTTTCTCCTGACCCTCCTTGTGTTAGGTCATATTAGAGTGAATTAGATCTAGGTTCCTTCTTGTAAGCCCTTACCTAGTTGGTTGATATTGTTGTGGGGTAGCAGATTACGCTCTGACCTACAATTATAGAGGGTTTCAAGATGGTTTGTTGGAGAGGAAATGCAGATCTAGGTCTAGTTGATATGTTAAGGCAGATGGATGCAAGATTGGAAGCTGTCGAGATAGCCCAATGCAGAGAAAGACATCTTGAAGATGTTATTGATGATGAATTGGAAGAAGTACAAGGAGAAGCTACACCTGCACCTATGATGGATTAGGAAGAAGAGAGATTTCTATGATTATTGACAACCTTGAAGTTCACACTTCAGTTTAATCCTCCTGAGTATAGTGGAAAGTTGGTTTCTAATGAATTGATAGACTGGATAACTGAGATGGAAAAATACTTTGAGTATGAGAATGTATCAAAGGAGAAGAAAGTAAAGATTGAAAGTACAAAGTTGAAAGATCATGCATCCTTGTGATGGGAGCATCTAAAATTGGGTCAAAATAAGAAATGAAAAGATAAGATCAAGGTATGGGATAAGATGATAAATAAATTGAAAGGCAAGTTTCTACCTTGTGATTACCAAATTAACCTAATTAGGAGAAAAAAAAGTTTGAAGTAGAAAGATAGCTTGGTAAAAGATTACACCGAGGAATTCTAGAGATTAGAAATCAGATCTAGACATGTTGAAGATGAAGTGGAAAGAATAGAAAGATATCTGAATGGATTAATAAGTTCTATACAAGATGAGATCAACTTGGTAAAGATGGAGAGCATTAAAGAGGCATATTAGTTTCCCTAAAAGCTGAGGATAAATTGAACTAGAGATATTAACAAAGACAAAGAGGCAGAGGTGGTAGATTCCCTAGAGGAAGAGGTAGATCTCATAGTGAAAATAGTAGACCTGAACTAGACAAGTGAATTTTAGACACATATCAAGACAAGGGAAAGGCTGAATGGAAAGGTGGAAGTTAATTATGGGGAAGAGGCAACTACTCCTAAGGTGGTTATAGTAGAAGAGGGTTCTAAAGAACTTGTTACAATTGTAGTGAAGAAGGACATCGATATTTTGAGTGTACACATGCAAGCAAGAAAGTCAGTAGTAGCATAAATTCTTTGGTGCAAGAAGAGTCACTGAATGAACCTAAGAAGGAAGGAAGTCTAGTGATCAGAAGGATACTATGGAGTGAGAAAGATAAGAAAGATCTTGTTAGGAAAATTTTGTTCAAGACCAAATGTAGAGTTGCAAAAAAAGTTTGGAAAGTAATTGTTGATAGCAGAAGCTCAGAGAATCTGGCATCTAAGGAGATGGTCACATAGTCACAGTTGAAAAGAATGAAGCATCCAAAGCCCTATCAGATTTTGGTCAAGGATGAACATACATTAATGGTGAGTGAACAATGTTTTGTGAATCTTAAAATTGAAAAGTATCATGATAAAGTGTTGTGTGATATTAGGCCAATGGATTATTATCATATTTTGTTGGGTAGACCTTGGTAATATGATAGACATGATATACAAGATGGAAGAGTCAATAGATATACTATTTGGTTTGATGGTAAGAAACAAATATTGTTACCTTTGGTTGAAGAATATTTTGGTGAGATATGTACATCTATGAAAGTTTTTTTGATGGAAGGTAGACAGTTTGTTAAGGATTTGAAAAGGAATGATATCTGTTATGCTTTGATTCCTAACAAAGTGAGCAAGGATACAAAAGATAAATTCCTGCAGAAGTTGGGAAATTTCTCACTGAGTACAAGGAGATCATTTTAGATAATGAACCTGATGGTTTTTCATTGATGAGAGATATTATTCATTGTATGGATATGATTCCTGGAGCTATTTTACTGAACAAGGCACCACATCGGTTGACATTAAATGAAAATGAAGAGCTTAACCGACAAGTTCATGAGTTGTTGAACAAGGGTTTAGTCAGAGAAAGTTTGAGTCCATGTGTAGTACCAAATTTATTGGCACCTAATAAGAATGGAGAATGGTGAATGTGCACTGATTCAAGATCAATCAATAAGATCACAGTTAAGTATAGGTTTCCTATACCAAGGATGGATGATATAATGGATTGTTTGAGTGGAGAAAAACATTTTACTAAAATTGATTTGAAGAGTGGATATAATCATATCATAATCAAAGAAGCTGAAGAGTGGAAGAATGCTTTCAAGACAAAAGAAGGTTTGTATGAGTGGTTGGTTACGCCATTTGGTTTAACTAATGCATCGAGTACATTTATGAGGTTAATGAATGAAGTTTTGAATAAATTCTTGAATAAATGTGTGATTGTGTACTTGGATGATATTATGATATTCAGTAAGACCAAAGAAGAGAATTTGATGCATATAAGACAAATGTTGTAGAGATTGAAAGAGGAAAATTTGCTAATAAATCTGAAAAAGTGTTCCTTCGTGAGAGAAGAACTTGTGTATTTGGGTTTTGTTATTTTAGATGATGGTTTGAAGATGAATCCTGAGAAGGTTGAAGCTATACTTAGTTGGCCTACACCTGAGAAGGTTGAAGCTATGATTGAGACAATGACAAGAGACAAAAGAGAATTTAAATGGACACATGGAGCTAATAAATTTTTTGAGACTTTGAAGCAGAAGGTTGCTAAATTGCCTATATTAACCTTACCTAATTTAAATAAGGTATTTCAAGTTGAACGTGATGCAAGTGGAAGTGAAATAGGAGTTGTGTTGACCCAAGAAGGTAAACCTATTTCTTTCTTTAGTGAAAAGTTGAATGATGCTAAAATGGTATATTCTATCTATGATCAAGAATTCTATGCTATTGTTCAAGCTCTAAAGAAATGGAGACATTATTTGATGCTGAGTGAATTGTGGTATATACTGATGATAAGGATTTAAAGTATTTGGGTATTCAGAATAAGTTGAATTAGAGACATATGAAATGTGCAGAGTATTTGCAAAGTTTCACATTTGTGATAAAGCATAAAAGTGGAGTTTCTAACCGAGTTGCTGATGCATTGAGTAGAAGGAGATCTTTGTTGGCTCAAATGAGAATTGAAGTTCTTGGTTTTGATGACATGAAGCATTTGTATGAACATGATCTTGATTTTTATGAGTAGTGGAGAGTGTGCAGAGCACCTATTACAAATAAACCAAGTAAGTATGAAGATTATTTCATTAAAGAGGATATGTTGTTCAAAGGTATTCAGTTGTGCATACCGAGAGGATCAATGAGAACTAATTTGATAAAGGAAAAACATAGTAGTGGTTTGGCTAGACATTTTGGTATTGATAAAACATTGAGTTTGTTGATGGAAAGGTATTTTTGGCCTCAGTAGTATAAGGATACTCATAAATTTGTGAAAAGCTATGGATTTTGTCAAGTTGCAAAAGGATTAAGTTAGAATACTAGATTGTATACACCAATTATTGTTCCTGAGAAACCTTGGAGTGAAATCATCATGAATTTTTTTCTTGGGTTACCAAGGACAACAAGAGGTAATGATTCCATATTTGTTGCTATGGATAGATTTTCTAAGATTACACATTTCATACCATGTAGAAAAACATCAGATGCAATACATATAGCAGATCTTTTCTTTAAGGAGATTGTTAGATTGCATGGATTATCGAGGAGTATCATCTCTGACTGAGACAATAATTTTATTAGCTACTTTTGGAAGACACTTTGGAAGAATTTGAACACTGAGTTAAAGTATAGTTCTACATTTCATCCACAGACTGATGGACAAACAGAGGTTGTAAAGAAAAGTTTGGGTAACTTAATAAGATGTTTAGTTGGAGAGACACATAGTAATTGGGATTTGACGTTGTCACAAGAAGAGTTTGCATATAACAGCTCAGTAAATAGAAGCACTAAAAATAAACCTTTTGAGATTGTTCATAGCACACAACCAAGAGGTATATCAGACTTGAGAGACATTTCTAGAGAAGAAAAAGAAGTACTAAAGCAAAAAAATTTGCTGAGTTGATGAAGACATTGCATGAGGATGTAAAAAAAAAGTTGGACAAAAGTAATCAGAAATACAAGGATAGTGCAGATAGATCAAAGAGACATAAATTTTTTGAATTTGGTGATGCAGTAATTGTTCATTTTAAAAAAGGAAGATTTCCTATTGGAACATATGGTAAATTGAAAATGAAGAAGTTTGGTTCTTGCAAAATATTAATAAGATTTGACAGTGGAAATTATTATGAAGCATAATTACCTGATGACATGGATATATCACCTATATTCAATATTTTAGACTTATATGAGTATCATGAACCTGATGAAGAAGTGACAACACTGAGTGATTATCCTAAGAAATAGATAGAGGAAGTTGAGCATATTTTGAAATAGAGAGTTGGCATAAGTACAAGAGGAAAGGAATACATGGAATATCTAATAAAATGGAAGGATAGACTGATTGAGGACTCATCTTGGATTTCTCCATTTGAATTAGATTCAATTCAGGTTGGACCTGACACATGATTCGAAGGATCATTTATTTTTACCCTAGGTGTCTGATGCAGGAGCATCTTGGGTTCTTTGGAAATCCTGATCAACCAAAAATATGTTTATTTTAGTTTAGTAGTTTGTTGGAGGCCGCTTGATAACTATTGTTGCTCAGTTACTGTTATACACTAAATTTTGCACCCTGCCAAGCACTTGAGCCTAGCAATCTAGTATAACATGGGAATAACTTATAGGTTGTTGGACCTCTGCTAACTAAAGTAAAGGCTCTAGGTTCTAAACTGGTTCCTCTTGGATAATCACGTAACTTGCTCTTAACATGAAAATAAACTTGGAAGGAAAAGGGATAGAAGGAATTCTTGAAAAGGAAATGACTGAAAAGAAAATTATCCTACTAGGTGATACACCAAAGGTAAAATGAATCATAACACAGTAACCAAACTAGCATGAATATTCTTAGATCTAATAGAACACAATCTTTCTGAATAGGCTTGCATAAGTATTTCACAGAGAGGTCTGAAATGGAAAGAGGCTATTGAAGGAAAGGAAAGATTTCACAAAAAATAACTTTCCCAAGAAAATGGACACAGAATGTGACCTACAAGAAGACATTCATTCCAGAAAATAGGCACAAGACTGAGACAAACTAACCATGGATGAATAAAATCTACAAGATTATCTAAATCAGATCACACACAATAGTGCCCAAAGATGTTGAAAGAAAGAAAGGCTTAGGAACTCCAATATTTCTCTAATATAAGCCATTATATTGTATTCAATAAGAGAAGTATAGACAAAGGAAAATCTTAAGGATAGAGAAGATATCACAGAAAGCTCTTACATAATCTAGAATTTAATGAGAAGTTACAACAGAGAAAACTTGAGGGTAGAGAAAATGCCATAGAAAATCTTAGATCTACTGAAAAACTACTTCCTTCTCTAAAATATTCTAAAAATACTTATATACATGCTCCTCTAGCACATAGGCTCAGGAGTCAATCTATCGATCAGAATTAGGGTTTATCAGATATTACATAAAAAATGTCAAACCCTAAGACTGTCAAGTCTGATCATCAATGTTTCCTAGAAATATCTCAAAAGATTGGACCTATCCATGAATGCACCTCCCATCATCATAAATTTGATCAGAGAAGTTGGCTCAAACCACCCCTCTGTCTGTATCTTGAAAAACCATGCCACTGCCATGGAGCCTTTAGAATCAGATTTTTGAATTTTAAAATATTTAAATATAACAATCACAGGTAGCGCAGGTACTTGTATCAATGGCCTAGAAAATTCTTGATCTCCTGTTTAAAACATGACCATCAATCTTTATCTTTGATTATGATTTCCTTTACCTTGACTCATCTTTAACTTATTTTCAACCCTGGGAAGAAGAAAATATTTGTGTCGCTGAGTCGCTGAACCTCTTGATTAACTCCGAGTCTATAATGAGATTGCACAGGAACCACAAGATCAGACCCAAGATCTACAATATGCATTTAATCTCTAAACTAGGGAAGAATATTATATTTATTTATGAGACTAAGTGACTACCGCGAGATCAAAATGTGATCAACGGTGTAGATTCAATCATTTGAAGACTCTGAAACTGAACTTAACTTTATCATTAACCCTATTCAATGACTAAACAAATCTTGCAATCTTTGATCATAAAGCTTAATCATGGTTTTGTTATGAGACTCAATGATGACCATAGGATTATCTCTACATCGACGACCCGTGTGAAATCTCCTTAAATTTGTTAAACTTTTTAATTTATCTAGAGAATCCATGCAAACCATAATATTTTAATGCAATCAATGGCCAATGTGAAATCTTAGAAGAAGGGAACTTAACCCTGAGTCTATCCAGAGGTTATGAGATAAACTGAGCCTCAAATTTGTTGAATAAAATCTTAACCATAGACTTTATCTTGAGATTCCACACCATCCACCTGATCTGAATCTAAACTTAAACCAATCCATGGTCTGCGTTAAATCTCTCGAACACTTAAGCATATTCCCTTTTGATGTGAGATTACATGATAATCACAATATTGAACCCTGATCAACGGTTCTTGTGAAATCTTGAATAACTTTGCACTAAACCTGACTTCTTTGTCCTAACCATGATCCATCTGGAGAATCAGTGACTAAGGAAAACTCAAAGTCATGGAATAAAAAGCTAACACTGAGGTTTGTTCTGAGATCACTTGAGAGAAGAAAAGAAACCAATCAAAATTGAACCCTGAGTTTAATCTATGATTAAGAGATAGAATGAGTCTCTAAGTCACAAAAGGATTTGACTAACTCTGAGTTCATTGTGAGACTTCCCACACAACACATGATCAGATCAGAATCAACGGTCCTCATGAAATCTTGATGAATTAAGAGGATATTCCTTTCCTTTATGAGATCATGCGACTAAGGTAATCTTGAAGTTGCCAGATAAATAAGAATACTCTATTTCCTTTGCACGACTAGGAGATAATCAAGGAACGTTTATGCATACATGAATTAAAAGGAAAATTAAGTCACTCAAAAAGATAATGAAGAAATAGATCATGGCATGGAGAACTAGGGTTTTACCATGAAATGTTTAGGATTTTTTGCACTTAGGTCTTCTTCCATGAATAAGGGTAAAGCAAAGACCTGTCAAAAGTAGATACAAGATAAAGACCCTAGAAAACATGTAGAATCATACTAGCTGCGCTCTAGCCTTGTGGGAGCCTCATTTTTCTCCACTTGTAGCCAAATTACACATGATGGGAAATTTGGGTAACAGTTACTTGTTTAGTCTTACTTTACCGACAGGTCTTGGTGATTGTTGGCTTCTCAGTGGTTTCTTTCATTGAGTTTTTTCTGTTTCTCGGTTACCTTCTTACCGAGTTGTTTATTTTTCTTGGTTGGTCTTCACTGAGTTGTTCCTATTGCTCAGTTAGCTTCTTACTGAGTTGTTAATCTTGATCTAGCCAAATTTTGCATTTAATTTTCTAGCGTAATTAATGTGGGTCTCTCATTAGAATGTGTGTGGACCTAAATCTGGGTCTTTTCTATTTCCTATGTTAGATCTTTAGGATCTAAGTGTTGACCTCTTTGGTGGACTCTTGTATATATTTGGTTTCTATTCCTAGATTAGGTATCAATTTTAGAGATAGAAGATTAAGGTTAGCAGATTCAGATTGCAGGTCTGTGACCTCGCATGTATCAAGATTATTCTGAAGAACATCTTAATGTATATGGAAAAAATTGGGAAGGCCTTACAACCTAACATGTAATGAGTTTGATAAATTAATACTGAGTTCTAATACTTCTTCTCTCCCTTTCTGTGTTGTTGCTTCCGTGTTGTTTTGCAAGTTGGTTTGGATAGCTGAGAGTGCCTTGGGCCCCTGTTCTCCTTACCCTCCTTGTGTAATGTTTTTTTAGGCTAGACATGGGAAATGAGAACATCATGGAGTTGGTGCATGTGTTAACAAAGCCTTTTGTAGAGGGCACCTCAAATTTGAGGAAAAAGCCAAATTTAAATATGCATGTGCAATTGTGGAATGGTGTAATTAAAGTTTATCTACAGGATCAAATCAGAACTCTACAATCAAACATTTCTTCTAGCTTGTTAAAGAGAAGAATATAATTTCAAGATATGATTGTGATACAATCAATGGGTCACTTAAATGGCATTCATTTAAGAGTTGTAATTCTAACACTTGGACTATATGGACTAGGGAGCTTGCATGATATTGTCAATTTTTTGTTGTAGGTAAATGGGAAGTATGAGATAATATATAATGGGTTGAAGAATAACAACAAAAATCCTTAACACATAGTGAGACACAAGATCAAGATGATACACAAATGAAGAACTAGATCATGCATTTGCATCAAAAGACTATGATTGTGTTTCATACCTCATACAACCTGGTAATTTAATTTAATTTATTGTTTCTTTAAATTATATTATTTATGTCATATAATAAGATTGTATTTAACATTAACTCTAACTTTTTATGTACACTTAATTTTAGTTTGTAGGACATGTGTATGCTAATTTTGCACTTAAGGACAATGAAGAGCTGACTAAGTATTGGCTAGCTCAATGTGTAGAACCTAAGAAAAAGTTAATATGTCATCAAGTAGATGATGATGCTTTTGAGTATCCATTTGGGTTCATTTTTGTAGTTGGCACGTGGCTACACAAGTACCTAACAAGAAGGAATGGTTTACCAACTTTTGAAGACTACCAAACACAAAAGAAGATTACACTATTCTCATTTGGTGGTGGAAACAAATGTTAAATTAGAAAGATATAAAAGGAGACCTTATAATAAAATATTATGGACACTCTCAATGGAAGAGCATGATACAATCATAGACACATTGCAGAAGAGAGAGGATGCATATAGTACATTAGGCTGAATAAAATACATATAAGTATTTGGTCCTATTTAAATTTGATTTTGATAAGTTTATTTTTGCCTTTAACATATATATTGTAATCACATGATATTGGTCTAGTAAATCTACAACCCCTAATTTAATTAATTGGCCTTAAAAAACCTAAAATCTAAAGGCCTTCACTGCTAGACCTTAATTATGAAAGAAAATCCTAATAATCCCCCTTTGCATGATTATAACCAAGGTCCTTAATCAAATCATCAACTTAATCTTATGTCAATATTGAAGAGTTATTTAATCGCTATACATTGCACACTTAAATAAAGGTTCTTGCACATTTATTAGTGTTGGAAATACAATAATGGGAAATCAAGATACTGAGAGGGGGGGTGAATCAGATCTTCAAATTTAAACACTTAAAACAAATTGATCCACATTCATACATATATGAATCTAATGTAATATCAAATAGAATCCACACAATAAAGAAAATAACTCATAACACAAGAAATTGGTAACCTAGAAACCCAAATAGGTAAAACTGGGGTGGGGATGACACCCACAAAATTCTTCACTACTACAACAATAAAGTGTGCCTGTTAGGGCTACAAAATTTGATTACAAAATGCAATCTACCCGGTTAAAGGTCTGCTCGATTAAGAGCTAAAGATCATTACAATCTACCCTGTGAAAGGATTTCAACTTACAATAAAGTAAGCACTCTGTTAGGAGATTTAGAAAGGTCTGCTAGAACCACTCTGTTAAGAGATTTCACCTGATACAATTATTAGAATGTTTCAAGTAATGATCCTTCATTGTGCACTCAGATGCTGATGATGGATCTCCTCTTTCTAGTACCTTCTGTGATCTCACAATCTGATATGTCTTTACTCTACTATTCACTATGTTGTCACTTTGCTTGATCTATGCTTCTTAACAAAATAACCCTTTGTACATTTCACTTTAAAATGCAGTCACCACTTCTCTCCACACACTTACAAAAATAGGGTTTAGAAGAAATCTTATATATCTATTCAAGTCTGGTAGCGAGATCTAGATCAATGATCAAGATCTAATACTTATGTCTTCAAGGCATTACAATTAATGATTACAATAGGTCATGCATAGGATAAAACAATTAAATGCATAACTAACTCCGTAGGAAAATATTAAATGCGTACATAAGTCAACCCAAAAGGCTTATACAAGTCGGCCTGAACACTTATCCTCAAAGTTTGAATCATTCCAGACATGTATACAAATACTGTTCTGCTTGGCACTTAACATGTCTATCGCTCAACACTAAGTATCCTACACAGCTCAACATGATACAACTCAAAAACCTAAATAGTGCTCGACAATGTTGCTCGGCCTTGGATGGTTTTAGCTCAGCCACAATGATAGCCAACTAAAAATGCCTAAGTGAATGACTAAGTGTTGGTCACTAATCATCAACAGAACTTAGAGATTAACAATCTCTCCCTTTGATATTAGTGGCAAAAAAACACTTATCATTTCTTCATTTCATTCCATCAAAATGTTTCCTAAGTATACGAAGTAATCCCCCTAGGAATATACTCAGAATTATACATACAAAAAGTTACATAAAATACATGTCTTCAAAATATATATAAATGTACCTGTTGTTCTATACTGATTTATCATACTGTATCCTTACCTACTGTATCCTTACCAACTTCCATATCCTTACCAACTTCCCCCTTGTTTTTGTCACTGATTGTAGGTGGGGTTAAGTTATACTTGTCCAAAAAAAATTTATGAAGCTGTAGGGTGGATGCAAATGTAGCATCCCAACTATCCTTGGCAATCTTCATAACTTCCAATTTTATTTCTAGCTCGGTAGCTAGACTCACTAAAATTTCTATAGTTGAGAGATTTGCATTTCTCTGGGATAAATCTTTTGCATCTAAAAGTTCCTTCTATATTACCTCCAAGTGAGGCAAAAGGCTTGTTTGAATGGTGATCAATTTGGCCCTAACCCGACCATCTTCAGCCATAAGCTTGGCTATTATTCATTGTGCATTGATCAACTTAGTATAATGTAAGGAGCTAGAGGTAGCATCCTTACCCAAAGTATTTCCAGTTGATTTCAAATCTAACTGTAGCTTCTCAACAAGTTGTAGATTATCCTTTGTGAAGAATTCTACATCACATAGCTTCCTGTACAAAGAATAAATTTTTGTTGTAACTTCCTCCAAAATGTCTACAAGAGTGGAAAGTTTAACCTGTTTCATTGCAATCTCTTCTGAGATTTTATCTAGAACTTTGCTCTCGAATCTCCTCTCAAACCATTTTAGAAGTTTTTCATTTCTATTTATATCATCATCAGTTACCTTTTGTACAATGTGAACTAACTGATCAATAATGGGAGCTTGAGGCATTTCATCTTCTAAGTCAAAAGCCTTTGCAAATATATCCTTGATGTCATGTAACACCTGCTTTTGCTTCTGTTCTATTTTCATTTCTTCCCGTCTCTTCTGCCTCACCGAGTATCATGATTGTAGAAATGTTTAGATCGGTTGTTATTTTGTCATTGATGTCAAGCAATTGATTAATTGATTTTTATTTTGTTACAATATCTTAAGAGGAGAAGTTAAATGGGTCACAAATACAGATCAAAAAATGATGAAGTAATGATGAAATATTTTTTTTCTACTATGTATTTTATGTTATCAAATGGGTACATTTGATTGATCAACTCAGGAACTGTGATGAACTAAGTTATGAATGAAAGAGTTACTTTACTAAGCTAGACTGAGTCAGTTAGTAGAATGTTATGTGAGTCAGTTATAGTTACTGAGCACTGAGCACCAAAGATGAGTTAGACACTGAGAAGTGAAAGAAGTCAGTTACCGAGTTGCAAAGAAAGTTTTACTTAGTATAGTATATTGATATTAAATGATGATGAAATCAAATTTTAAATGAAGTGATGATGAGATGGATGAGGAAATGAATTAAATAAAGTTTGTTACAAGATCTATGAATGGGAAAATTCAAGAGAATATCTAAGGTGAAGATCAAGCGGTTAAACAAAATTATGAGACTTACAAGATAAGTTACATGTTCTGAGGTAAAAGTGAGATGGTTTACCGAGCTATGAAATATGAAGAAGATGATCAAATGATTGAGGGAAAATGATGGGAAATCAAATTAAGGATATAAAAAGGCAAAAGTATGTCTATTTAAAGGATAATAATTACATAGAGTGTAATTCTAGTGGTGAATTGAATAGAGAAGAAGAAGAAGCTAAAGAACAACATTTACCGAGTAGAACAGAGAAAGATAGATTGAAGAATCTACAGTCTGAGAAAGAGATTAATCGAGTATGAGATGCTAGTATTCAATCAAGCATAAGGGATCTGATACAAGAAAAGGTAGTTTCTATATTTACAGATCAAAGTTTATTGTTTCTTATTAACATTTGTAACAGAGAAATGTATTAACCAAGTGGATTTAACCATCCTATTTGTAAAACCTAGACTTAGGTGAAATTCTAAAAGAGTGTTTAAATACCTCTAACAAGGCTACTCCTAACAGGGTGAAGATCTTAACATATCTAAGGTAAATCCCCTTACAGGGTCACATTTAGAAATTGTGTTTGTAATCTTTAACATAATAAGTTCTTAACTAAGTGTACTTTAGAAGGGTGCATTTTTATTGTGGGTTACAATTCCCACAGAGGTTTTTCCCAAATTGGGTTTCCTTGTTAAATCCCATGTTAATGAATTATATCTGATGTTTACATGGTTAATATGATGTTGCTAAGTTTGAATGATTGATTTACATATATGAGAAGTATTGCTACTTATATTATTGAGTTATTTGGTGAATTGGTTATTTATTGTACCGAGTGAATCAGTGAGTTCATTTTTAAGAGTTTAAGTTTTGATTTGTCTGATTCACCCCCCCTAAGTGGAACCAACAATTGCTATCAGATATAAGTTACTCTGAAGTGTTAAGTTTAAAAGGACTTGAGGCAAGATCTAAATATGTATAAGAGGGAAGCACCAAAGTTGAATAGGGATCATTTATCTACATGGAAAAGTAGAATGAGGTTGCATGTCTCTAGAGTAGGATAATATGGACTTCAATTTCTTGATCATGAATATGTAGCACCGACTACTGCACCTATGACTATCAGTGAGCAAAGACAGAAGCAGGAACACACACAATTTATGATTGAGATTGTATCTATACTTATCAACCAGGAATATGATGAGCTTGATGGCTGCACAACTTTGAAACAGATGTGGGATAAGATTATTTTGACCTATGGTGGATATCAGCATGTTCAACAGGCTAACACAGGAAGTTTGAGAGGAAAATTTGATTCTATGAGGATGAAGGAAGGATATAACATAATCTAGTATAGTACAAGACTTAAGGAGACTGTTAATTCTATCAGAGGAGCTAGTGGTATCATAACAAAGAATGATGCTACAAGAAAAATGTTGAGAACCCCATTACCGAGTTATGCTATTCATGTATATGCTATACAAGAGCTGAGATCAATACCCCAGATGAATTTTTCAGTTGATGTTACTTTTGGTAATTTAATTGCATTTGAGCTAAATGATTTTGACAATAGTATGCATACTACTTCTAAGATTGAACCTACATTTAAGTCTACTTTAAAGATTGGAAAAGCTAGGGAAGATGCTACTAGAGATGGATATTTGAGCAGTGCTAGTGAGAAATTTTATAGTTGTACTGAAGGACTTGAAGAGCTATTTACTGAATGTGATGAGAATGAAAGAGAATTTAAATATTTTTTGGCTAGAAGTCTACAAAGAGGCAAAGGAAAATACCAAGGTAAGCTACCCTTGAAATGTTTTAATTGTGATAAATTTGGTCACTTTGCATCTAAATGTCCGGAGAAAGATAAGGTAGAAAAGAAAGCGAATAGAGATAAGGAAAAAAGAGAATAGATTCAAGAGATACAGAGACTACACAAACAAAGGTAAGAAACCTTTTCATATTGCTAATGAAGGACCGAGTGATGATGATTCTTTTGATAGTAATGATGAAAAAGAAGTTGTTTATGTTTCTATAAATGACGATTCTAATGAATAAGAACCTAGAGCCCTAATATAACAAGTAACTAAGAATGAAATATGGATTATAGATAGTGGTTGTTCACATCACATGATTGGTGACACACTTAATTTTATTTCCTTGGAAAATTATGATGGAGGTTATGTTAGATTTGGTAATGATGTTCCATATCCTGTGAAATGAAAATGATCTATAATTCTACTGAATAACATGAGATGTGATGATGTTTATTGGGTTGAAGGATTAAAGTATAATCTATTGAGTGTTGCACAACTAAACAATACAGGTCACCGACTGGAATTTCAATATGGAAAGGTGAAAGTATTTGATGAGAAGAGCAATCTAATTACTACTAGAAAATAATATAAAGGTAATCTATTTTATCTTGATACTTCTATGAAGAGTTTCCTATTTGCTAAAGTTTAAGATGTTTGGTTATGGCACAAAAGGCTTTGTTATGTTAATTTTGAAAACTTAATCAAAGTGAGTAAGAAGAGTAGAGTAAGAGGATTACCGAGACTTGAAAAACCAGAGAGTGTGTTAGAAATAGGAAATGCCCTATTCTCCCAAGAACACCTACATGCACATCTGTCACAAGAAGAAGCAAGATACAGAAGACAGAAGAGAAGAAAACATGGTGGCCAAAAAGCCAGAGACATGATATTCATGTTGAAAGAAAAAAGCTCTATTATCAACAATAATGAATACAAAATACAATCTCCTTAATGAAATGCAAAGAAGTGAATCCTTATAAAAGGAATCACAAAAACCTAAAAGGGAAACCTTAAGGTTAGCTAAAGAAAACTAGAATGAATAGGTGAGTTAGTAATTAGATCATAATGATTTAATTAATAACCTGATAGACTATTACTCTAACACCCCCTGAAGATAAGCTTAGGGAGAAGCAAAACCTAGGAAACTACTGCAAAAAGAAGGAAAGATGGGTCCCGGCAACAAGGTCAAATCAAGTACCCAAGTACAAGAAATAAACTAGATGAAGGAAACTAAGCCTTCAATCTAGGGAAAGTCCCAAAGAGAGGAACAAGAAAGAGCAAGAAGCATCTCCAAAGCATGGAGCTGTAAACTCTGTCAGAAGAAACTGTTGGAACCCCCACTGAAGTGCATGACTAGGTAGAGAATACAATGTCTGAAGAGCTGATCAATCAAACCAGGAAGCAATAGAACCAATAGGTAAACCCCCCCATAATGCTAAACTGAGAGAGGTGACAGGAACACTGAAATGCAATGCCAGAAACATCTACAGAAGAAAGAACTAGGAACACCAACAGTGCAACAAAAGTACAAACACAGGATAAAGGGTGGTGTCACCGACACACAACATGGGCTAATGTCATGGAAGGTATGCTCACTTGACAAAGGTGGATGAGCCTAAATGACATAACATCATAACCTCCCATGGCACTTTATAACAGAGTGCGAGTACACAAACACACAAGGTGTACAAGATCCCAAAAATGTAGAAGTAGGTACTTTATCTTAGTGCGTTTACAAAAAAAATATGCAACAGTGGAGAAGCATACAAGCTCAGAAGACAGAAAGAAGAGCGAGCTAGAAAATCAGAAGAGGAGATCCCAAGACCTGTAGAACCCAAGCAATCTGCCAGAGTGCAAAAACTACCAAACTCAGTGGAGAGATAACTTGGAGAAGAATCTTAAAAAATACCCCTCCAATTGAATAGTTCACTGAACCAGCTTTCTGACGATATCTGGTTTGCCAAAAAAGGATTCTGGATGAGAAAGATATGGCTCTCAGAAGGCAAAAATAAACATCAGACTTCAATAGAAAAAAACACTATCAAAATAGTAGAGCAAAAAATCCTAATCACCATAGTCAGAAAGAGCTCAGAAAGAGCTTTCTGACAATATAATGAAGTCCAAAAAAGGCCTCCGTATGCTCTAGATAAAGCGAAAAAGGTGATAAGGGATCAAAAATACTCTAAAAGGCAAGAAATAAGCCCCTAGGGATAAAAAAATTGGCCCCTGGGTGCATGGCGCATGCAGGGGCTGGGTCGGAGCCCCTGGTCTCCCATAGGACTGTCTGCCAGTGTTAAATGCCTGTAGGGGCTAAACAGACCCCCCGGGCGGTGCAGGGGCGGCAGAACCGGGGCCGAGCGGCGTGGCAGTGGGGTCGCTGAGCACAGAAGGGTGGAGTGGTGGTGGGATAGGTGGGGCGGCAGACTTTGGGGTAAAGGGCCAGTGGCAGAGGGCCAGCAGAGCAGTGGGCTGTCTAGGCCGGTGGTCGACGGACCGGGTGGTAGGCAGCGGTGGATGCCGGTGGCGACAGGGGCTGCGGAGTGTGGCGGGCCAGGCACCGACCGACAGTGGTGTGGCGCTGGTGGCCCGACGGTGGTGCCTTGGAAAATTTACACAGCCTGCACATAAACAAGGTCAAAAACCTTTAAAAAATAGGTTTTTTTTTTAATTTTTAAAAAAAAAATTCTCAATTTCTGTGCCCGTACGGCACTGGAAACCAAAATTTTTTTGCCTCAGAGTCAAGTAGTCCAAAATGGACAAATTTTATGTCATTTCTAGGGTTTTGGGGTGCTTTGAGCTCAATGGAAATGTCTGTTTAAGCCCAAAGTGACCATAACCAAAGCCTGCCCCTGAAACACCACAAAAATACTAAAAAAACCTCTGAAACCCTCTATGTCTAGTACGCTTCAACAAAACATGAACAACCAGCAGCAAGCGAGCTCTGATACCATGTTAGAAATAGGAAATGCCCTATTCTCCCAAGAACACCTGCATGCACATCTGTCACAAGAAGAAGCAAGATATAGAAGACAGAAGAGAAGAAACTATGGTAGCCAAAAAGCCAGAGACATGATATTCATGTTGAAAGAAAAAAATTCTATTATCAACAATAATGAATACAAAATACAATCTTCTTAATGAAATGCAAAGAAGTGAATCCTTATAAAAGGAATCACGAAACCCTAAGGTTAGCTAAAGCAAACTAGAGTGAATAGATGAGTTAGTAATTAGATCATAATGATTTAATTAATAACCCAATAGACTATTACTCTAACAGAATGCTATGTGCAAAGAATCTCAGAATGGAAAGATGACTATATCTAGTTTTGCAAGCAAGACTTATGTTACACAAGGAATTTTGGATTTAGTTCATACTGATTTATGTGGACCAATGAGAACTCAAAGTTATTATGGAGACATATATTTTATTTTATTTGTGGATGATTATTCTAGAATGATGTTTGTAATATTTTTAAAAGAAAATTGATGCATTTCAAATGTTTAAGTGGTATAAGGCCCGAGTTGAAAATGAAACTGGAAGGCAGTTGAAATGTCTGAGATCCGACAGAGGAGGTGAGTTTACTTCTGATGATTTTACATATTTTTGTAATGAAAATGGAATTAAGAGATAATTGTCAGCACTAAGGACACCACATTAGAATGAGATTACTGAGAGAATAAATAGATCTATTGTTGATAGTGCTAGGACACTGATGATAGAAAAAGGAGTTTCATAGAAGTTTTGGAGGGAAGCTGTGAGTACTGATGTTTATACATTGAACCAAGTACAAATGAAGAAAGACACTAATAATACACCTTATGAAATATGGTATGATCACAAACCTAATGTTAGTTACTTTAAAATTTTTGGGAGAAAATGCTATATTCTGAAAGATTCTAGAGAAGGAAAGTTTGATTCAAAAGGAGAAGAATGGATATTCTTAAGATATTCTACAAGGAGTAAAGCTTACAAATGTTTGAACAAGGTTAATAACAAAATGATGGAAAGTGAAAATGTAAGACTTGATGAATTTGCAGAAAGGAATGATGAAGATAGTAAGAAGGAACCTGATGAGTATGAGAAATTTGTATTTGTAAAACATGATGCCCCTGATAATTTACCAAGAGAACCTACCGAGGAGGAAGATGAACAAGGAGTTTCACAACTGAATGTTGATATTGAAGAACCAAGAGCTACCAAGTCTATTTTGGAAAATGATGTAAGAAGGCACCATTCCCCAAGAAAGATTATTGGAAATAAGGATGCTGGAGTGATGACCAGAAGAAAGGTAAGAGACAATACATGTTTGACATCTACATTTGAGCCTAAGAGAGTTAAGGACGCACTAGATAATGAGGATTAGATGAAAGAAATGAAAGAAGAGTATGATCAAATTGAGAATAACAAGACATGGACATTAGTACCCAGGCCCAAAGACAAAAATGTTATTGGTATAAAATAGATTTTTAGAAACATACTGAATGAGCATGTAGAAGTTACAAGAAATAAAGCTAGATTGGTTTGAAAAGGTTATGTACAAGAAGAAGGAATTGAATATGGAGAGACTTTTACACTTGTTGCTAGACTGGAAGTAGTTAGAATACTTCTAGCATATTCTCCTTACAAAGGATTCAAGGTATATCAGATGGATGTTAAGTCTGCATTTCTTAATGAGAAACTTGAAGAAGAAGTATACATTGAGCAACCTGAAGGATTCATTGAGAATACAAACAAGAGAAAGATATGTAAGTTACATAAAGATTTATATGGTTTGAAACAAGCACCCCGAGCATGGTATGAGAGATTACACTCTTATCTGATCAAAATAGGATTTCAAAGAATAAGCAAGAACAGTAATGTTTACTTGAAATGTGATAGTGATAATAAATTTTTGATTGCTGAAATTTTTTTTGATGTTATTATTTTTGGTGTCAATGACCCTTTATGTAAAGGATTTGTTGATGAAATGAGAAAAGAGTTTGATATGTCAATGATTGGAGAGATTAAGTTCTTTCTAGGTCTATAGATATAACAAGTTACTAGAGGAATCTATATTACACAAGCCAAGTATATCAAAGGTATTCTTAAAACTTTTGGTATGGAAGATTCAAAACCTCTTGGAACACCAATGGTTACTGGATGTAAATTATCTAAAGAGGATGAAACAAAAGAGGTGGATAACACACTTTACCGATCCATGATTGGTAAATTGTAGTATGTTGTTCACAACAAACCTAATATAGCACACGCTGTTGGAATTGTTGCAAGATTTTCTTCTAATCCAAAGGAAACACACATGTCTGCAGTAAAAATAATTTTGAGATACCTGAAAGGCACATAAGAGTTTGGTTTATTATACAAAAAAGGAGGTAATTTTGATCTGCAAGTATACACATATGCAAATTGGGCTATAAATGTCGATGAAAAAAAAAGTACAAGTAGAGGCGCATTCTTTCTAGGTGAAAGATTGGTTACATGGATGAGGAAGAAACAAAGTTCTATTTCATAGTCTACTGTCGAGGCTGAATATGTTGTTGCTTCTATGAATTGTGCAAACATATTATGGATTAAGGAATTACTTGAAGGTATGCAAGAAGAGATCATAGATCCGGTTACTATTTTTTGTGATAATACAAGTGCTATTAATATATAAAAGAACCCTGTTATGCATTCAAAGACCAAGCACATTTCTATCAAGTATCACTACTTGAGAGAGCAAGTTCAAGAGAAGAATGTGAAATTGGAACATGTGAATTCAAAGGAATCAATGGCTGATATATTTACAAATTCACTACCTAAAGATTCTTTTGAGTATCTCAGAGGTAAATTAGGGATTATTCCCCTATCCAATATTAACTAAAGAGCATGAGGCATGCTACATCAATTCTATATTTCCTTAGAATATCTATTTCTGAATTGATGTTAGTATGACACACTTTAGGTGATTCTTGAAGTTGTGAAAAGATTTTTGTATGTAATGATTTATGAGTACATGTTAGTTATAATCCACCACTAGATCAAGTTTTCAAGAATATGACTTTTTGGCATTGTTTTCAAAGAGGGAGAAGAATGAATTGATGACATTTTCCTAAAGAAAGAGTGAGAAGAATGAATTTTTATATTTAATCATGAAGGAGATTCAGAATGTATGTTACAGAAATAGAATATTTATCCAAGAGGGAGATTTAGATTAGAGATAAAAGTAGAAACAAAAATATCAACTCAGATGGAGTACAGTTATGTATTTGAGAGATGCCATCATCAATTGCTATAACACTGTTATAGTGGTTTCCATCAATGTCAAAGAGGGAGATTGTTGATTAACTGATGAATATCTAATGAAGATGATGAAGACCAAGTGATACTGAGTATCATGATTATAGAAATGGTTAGATCACTTGTTGTTTTGTCATTGATGTCGAACAATTGATTAATTAATTTTCATTTTGTTACCATATCTTAAGGGGAGAAGTTAAATGGTTGAGAAATACATATTAGACAATGATGAAGTAATGATGATACATTTTTTTTCTACTATATATTTGCTTTATCAAATCGGTACATTTGATTGATCAAGTTAGGAATTGCAATGAACTAAGTTATGACTGAAAGAGTTACTTTATCGAGATAGACTGAGTCAGTCGGTAGAATGTTATGTGAGTCAGTTATAGTTACCAAGCACCAAGCACTGAAGATGAGTTAGACACCAGGTAGTGAAAGAAGTCAATTACCAAGTTGCAAATCAAGTTTTATCGAGTATAATATACTGATATTAAATGATGATGAAATCAAATTTAAAATGAAGTGATGATGAGCTAGATGAGGAAATGACTTAAATAAAGTTTTTTACAAGATCTATGAATGGGAAAATTCAAGAGAATATCTAAGGCAAAGATCAAGTGGTTAAATAGAATTATGAGAGTTCCAAGATAAACTACAAGTATTGAGGTAAAAGTGAGATGGTTTACCAAGTTGGGAAATATGAAGAATATGATTGAACGACTGAGCGCAAATGAAGGGAAATCAAATTAAGGAGATTAAGAGGAAAAATTATGTCTATATAAAGGATGATAATTACACAGAGTGTAATGCTAGTGGTGAATTGAATAGAGAAGAAGAAGAAGCTGAAGAACAACATTTACCAAGCAAAACAAAGAAATATAGATTGAAGAATCTATAGTATGAGAAAGAGATTAATGGAGTATGAGATGCCAGTATTAAATTGAGATTAAGGGATCTAATGCAAGAAAAGGTAGTTGCTACATTTATAGATCAAAGTTTATTGTTGCTTATTAATACTTGTAACAGAGAAATATCTTAACTAAGTGGATTTAACCATCCTATTTGTAAAACCTAGACTTAGGTGACATTCCAAAAGATTTTTTAAAGACCTCTAACAAGGCCATTCATAACAGGATGAAGATCTTAACAGATCTAAGGTAAATCCCCTAACAGGGTCACATTTAGCAAATGTGTTTGTAATATTTAACTAGATAAGTTCTTAACTGAGCATACTTCAGAAGGGTACATTTTTATTATGGGTTATAATTCCCACAGAGGTTTTTCCCGAATTGGGTATCCTCATTAAATCCTGTGTCAATGAGTTATATCTAATGTTTACATGGTTAATCTAATGTTGCTAAGTTTTAATGATTGATTTACATATACGAGATGTATTGTTTCTTATATTATTGAGTTATTTGTTGTATTAGTTATTTAATTGATTCAGTATTACCAAGTGAATCAGTGAGTTTAGTTTTAAGATTTTAAGTTTTGATTTTTCCGATTCACCCCCCCCCCTCTCAGTGGGACCAATAGAAGGCTCTAGATGTGATTTGGTTACAAAATAATGTTGGAAAGTTGACTCCCAGGGAGTATATGGCTTATTTTGTGTTGTCATTATGGCAAAAAAGTCATATGAATTTTTTGATAGTTAACTATGAAGTGAAAATTGACTAAGTGCAAAAGACATAATAGAATAGTGACTTGCAGTCGATTAGGGCATTAGTGCACATGCGTACAATCACATCAAGTTATGCACATTTAGACTTAAGCTCTATGGTATGTTATTATGCTTACCCTATACACACATAGTATATAATGGAAGTACATACAAGTTACAGAAAGAAGAAGTTCACTAGCAGTCCAGAATACAGAGTATGAAGCTGACTTCATTGTTTTGATTAGCGTGTAATATTTTTTTATGTAAAGGCTAAGTGCCCATTGTAATAAGTTTTTAATCATGTATTACATATTTTTTTAAACACACTTAAGCCAATTTGTTTGGAAGCATTGTGTATTATGTTTTTGGGCCGACTAAGGTCTTGTTGATAGTCATGTCTATTCAGGCATAAAGATATATATGTAATGCAAAGATACATTTGAAGTGTCATTGAAGAAGTCAGAGAAGATGTATAGAAGAGAAGTATGAAGATATCAGCATGAGATAGATCCCTTAAATAAGTTAAGAGCATAAGTGCATAACTGGAACTGATCAGACATCTATGTCACATACATCAATTCATCTTTGGATATAGTGTATATCTATTCTCAGGAGGTTGTAGCCTTCTTTCTCTTTGAGTAGTGAGCTCTTGAACAGTGAGTCCTCACCCCTAATAGGGTTAATTGTAAAAGACTCCTAACAGGGCCAAACCCTTAACCAGGTCATTGTACTCATATTGTAAAGACTGCTTCTAATAGGGAAAAGGAACTTTAATAGGTTCATTATACTAGTACAATATTTGTGGGTACTAATTCCCACCGCGGTTTTCCTCTAATCAAGGTTTCCCCGTAATCATATCAAGTGTTATGTGATCTTGTATTATGCTTCATTGGATATATATTTAATTTATGTTTAAGTTACTGAATTTGAATAAGTAGCTAAACACTGATTCACTCCCCTCTCAATGTTTCCAACAATTGGTATCAGAGCCTGGTCCTCAGAAAGAAAAGTCTAACCACTTGAGGAGATCATGGATTCAACATAAGTCAAACATCTAAAAAATAATATTGAAGAAGCCCTTGAAGATCTAGATAGATCTGAGAAAGAAAATGAAGAACTCAAACTAAAATTTGATGGCTCACAAATGCTTATCAAGAAACTAAGGAAAGAACTAAAAGATTGCTCCACCAATGATTTGAAACTGAATGAAGAGAACAAGTCTTTGAAAGATAAGATAGAAGAATTGAATGATTAGTTAACTAATAGCTTAATAGCTATTGAAGAGAAGAACAAAGAAAACAAATAGTTGGATGAAGAACTCATGCAAGCCAATATGAGAATCTTGGATTTGGAAAATATCAAGAACAAAATTGAATCTGAACTATCAAGAGCAAACGATAAGATTGATAAACTACACACAAGCTCTGATCTGATTCAATCACAAATCTATGCACAAAATATAAAAGGTGACACCACTGGTATGGGATACAGTTTAGCTCAAGTTTAGATCAACTCATCACAAGAAAGAAATAAATCTCTAACAGAATCTTCAAAAGAAAAGAAAACTGAAAATCATGAAGAGACTAAAGTAGAAGATAAGCACAAGGCAGTCAACCGTACTTGCTATGCTTGTAAAAAGCATGGACACTTGGCAAGATATTGTAAGAATACAAGACCCTTTAATGGATACTATTACTCCTATAATAAATTTGGTCATAGGGCTATTCATTGCAAAACACATCAAATAAATCAGCCACAACTGAACCAAAGGAATCAAACTCAATTCAATCAGAGAAATAAACCTCAAAGAAACTTGTAGAACATTACATGTCAGATATTTAACTACAATGGATACACAACTAAGAAATGTAGCATGATGAATAACAACACCAGAGCTCCTATAATTTTTCACTCATGTGGAAAAGTTGGACATATCTCAAGGTTTTATAGATCAAGAACCAAAGGACAAGAGAATCCCATGAAGTCCTTGTTTGAAGATTCAGGAGAAGTCAAGTTTGTGGAAGCCAAAGCTAATTCAGATAAAATATGGGTTGAAGTGAAGAAGGATAATGAAGAGAAAAAGGTAGCAGATGCATCCTTAGTGGATGCACCTCCTACTTCTGACTAGTTGACCCTCATGGTCTTAGGGGGAGCTATTCTAGCTCTGAACCCCTGCGTGGCTGGTATACTCACCTTTGAGTATGTGCCTATGGATTCATGCAAGTAATCATGGATTAAGGTTGTATGCATTCATGAATTATCTTATTTTGTTCAGAACAAAGTTTGAAAATTCTCTATGTAAACCGCTTTATGGAAACGCACATTAAATGCAATTGATCCTTATATAAATTGGAAAAAGATCTTAAAATAGCTTCACTTTGCATTTGAGATTGAAGCATTTAGAAAGAAGATAAGCATCAATCATCAAAGGAATATGTCTTGAAGGATTAGTTGGTTTGTGAACATATTACATTTGGAACGGAACCCTAGCAGTCGCGTTGCTTCGAATTGTCGTGAAACCCTACTTAACCTAGTAAGTATGGCAAATCCTATTGTATTCAACATTGCTGAGAGAAAGATATTTGTTCTTAAGAAGAATCCATTCAAGTCCATACTAGATGATGTCGAAGGAGCATTCTCTAGGACTCTGCTTGGAGTCATGCATGTAGAAGACATCCACACATATGTTTACTATAAAAAGGAAACAGTTGGAGACAACAACATTGCATCTCTCATGGGTTCTATGATGAAACCAGATTATACATTTGTTAGGGTCTATTTGAGTCACCATGTTAAAGTGTCCTTGACCCTTCTATATATTTAATCATTGTCCAGTTTCCTCCATTTTCAAAGCTTGCATCAATGGGTCTTTCAATGTAGATTTTTATCCTTGAGTCAATCCCCACAATTTTTCAAAATTGTCTTGTTGTAGTCGTCTCCCTTCCGCCAAGTATTGGAATTCCTTCATCTCTCATGAACCACTTTGAACCACTTTGAAACTTAGTTCAAAGTAGTTTAAAGAGGTTCAAAGGTTTCAAAATGGTTCAAGTTGGTTCTTATGGTTCAAATACAGCCAAGTTTAGTACATAAATTTAGAGGTCAAGTTCAAAGCTCGGGTTTCACTGGCTCAAGATTCAAAATGTAGATTGGCTCATCCAGATTTAGAATTCAAAGTTAAAAAGGTTCCAAACATAAAATTAATATTTCATTTCAAGGTTGAGGTATGATGGTTTAAAAATGCAGATTCAAAGCATGAAGCTGCAACTGGATAGTTGATTCACAATGGTTCAAAACAGTCTAGAATTATTCAAAATTCTAAATTGATAATGTGAAGTGCCATTGATAGATGAACTTGGTCTTGTCTTTGAGGGGCCTGATAAGAAGAATGGAAGAATAAAATGAATTCTATTTTATCAACTTGAAATACTTGATAGAATGCCAATGTGGTCAAACTCAACAAGAAACAAAGTTATTAAAGTTGTTTGATTGCTTGCAAATTGAAAATCAAACAAACCAAATGACAGAATGTATCAACTAAAGAATTCATATTGATGTGAAATGAAGTCAAAGGTAGTAAAAAAAATTTACACAAGCCAAAGCTATTGATAAGAATCTCATAAATCATGAGATAATTATGCAGAAGGAAGATTTACTGGAGATTCTGCAAACACAAATTTGTAGGAAATAAACTAACAGTCATATAGACATACACACAGTAGTCAATGTCTTTTGGCACGGGTATTAGTTTTCCAATCGCTCCGGTTAGGTTTTTGAAAACTAGGATTGGAACAACATATCCAACAATCAGGTCAATCCATTGGTGGAATAATAAGTTATAGCCCCCGCATGGAGACCCAAATTTTCTGTCAGAAAATAAAACTGATTTTGGTGGGCATTTCCTTAGCTCCACGTGGTGTCCCTCAAATAGAAGATGCATTTCATATTGATGTAAATGATATAGTTAATCTATCTTCATGTGATAATATTATAGGTAAGAAACAATTAAACATGATTCCTATGTCCACGGGAAGTGAAAAGGTAAAAAGGGAGACGTTAAAACAATTTTCAAGAATCAGTTGTTAAAACTGAAAGAGATCACCAGAGAAATAAATATGTCAAAGAATGACAGATAGAGGGTTCTTGTTTTTTTGGAGGATTCTTTGTGCTAGGAGAGGGGAGGATAAATTGGTTTTAATTTGTATATTGTAATAGAGATTTAGAAGATGGAGAAAATGAAAAGACATTACTGTTTCTGCTCTTTGTTAGTGGATATTGAATGTTATCTTTTTGGTAGTAATGTTTGACTGAATTAATATCTAATACTTTGGAGATCACCTTGTTATTGGTCTTTGAATAAATGCAATACAAAATGGTTCCATGAAAGCAATTTGAATCTGTGTTATTTTGGATTAAATTGAAGAATGCTACTTTGTGAATGTTTTCTTCAAATTTCATGTGCTGTTGTGATTTTTGTGGGTTAATGACTTAATGGATTCTTGTGTTTCTATCATCTTCTAATGAAGTCCTAAATTAATAAATACTTGAAGGTCTTTGTTAGCTTCTTGTCCCATTTATTATTGTTATAATCATCTTATTATTAGCCTCTCATCCAAGAATGAATTGTGTTGCCTTTTATGCTTTCAGGTTGAAAGTATGTATATGTGTTATAGTTTAGAAGATTCATTGCAAATCTTACAAGGGAGTTGTACCTTATTAAAATTAAGAGGGCGCTTGCACAATCCCATTGTAAAGAAACCCAACTGTTAGTGGTTTATTGTGTCTCTATTTTGGGCAAAAAAGGGTTATTCTGAAGATTTTATTGGAAGACAAATCTGTTCACTAACAAATTTTTGGCGACTCTGCTGGGGAGCGGGAACAAAGATTAGTATCTAATAATCATTTCCTCAAATTTATAATTATCTCCAGATGCTGGAGATTGGAGACTCTATATAAAGACCTTTGCCAAATATGAAAGCCATGAGAAATCCAAGGCCAAATCCCTCTCTCATGGAACTTTATCAAATGGATGATAAAGTGTTGCACGAGTTCATGGACAACTTCAAAGAAAGCATCTCCTGAGATGTCATGAATAATATAAGTATGGGAGAAAATCACACATCTCCTCTATTGTGGAGAAGCCTTTGTGTCAGATTTCACAAGATGAAAGAATTAGAGGAGAAGAATAAAGTGCTGCAAGAATATAAGAAAAGGGTATTACAGCTAAATGAAGAGCTGAAGGTAGATGATGATGAGATTCCAGTTGTGTCTGTTTCATCCATTTGTTTTAATCATCTTGTCATGAATGAGAAAGAGGCCCAAAAAGGAGCACTCAGCCCTCCCGAAGATCAAGTTTTGATGAACAAGAATGGCCTTAACCTTGGTAAGGAATTGGTAAGTAAGAATGATGAAACACTGTCTGAAATTTCTTTTTCTTCCCATGTAGAAAGTTTCATATATGAAGATTGTGATAATCAGCCTTTTCTTGAAGATTCTATCAAAATGCTCTCTGATAATGCCCTGCCAGAATATGAATCTTTTAATGTTATAGAAGATGGTGAAAAGAATGATTCTCTATGTGTGTATATTAGCGAAGGCCCTATTCTAGAATATTGTTTTTTGAGGTGAATGCAGTAGTAGATCTTCTTGATAACGTTGATGTTGAAAATGATGTTGAAATATGTTTTGAAGAAGACTTTTCTATGACTGAAAGTTTGGCCAAAGGGCTGAATGTGGGAATGAATTTGGAGCAAGAGGTCTTTTGGGTTAATGAAATGTTGCAACCCCAAGAAGAGAAAATAATTCAACCCTTGGTGCCTATCACACAAGAGTTCTCTTCTGTAGCAGTCTTTGGTATTGATTTACTCCAATCTTTGGTTTTGGATAGGGAATTTGCTGATTTGATTGCAGTCAAGAATGGTGAGACCAATTTGGTTAGAACAGACCCTATGGATGAAGAATCTGAAAATGACTATGCTAGAATTGGTGTGTTTGAGAAGGGAAGGAAAATAAGTGCCAAAAATTTTCAACTCCAAGATGGCATAGGTGTGTTCTATTCAAAACATAGTGAGATGGAGAATAGAGAAAACTATTTGACACAAATGGTGACAGCTGTTCCAAACATAGAAGGTAAAATTTGTATACCATGCTCATTTCACGTTGTTACTGATTTTGATATCATTAAAGATATTTTCCTTGAGGTGGTTAATCAACATGTTTCCCTAGATGGGGCACTTTCATGTGGTTCATTTTGTTATGATGACCATCCTCTTGTGAAGAAACCCACCATGAGTTCTATGGAAGGGTTATGCTTGTAGCAAGATAAACACTACTGCTGTCATGAATTATATGAGAGGGAAATAAATCAAGTTTATTGCTAGTCAAGTAAAGAAAATTTCAACATTTGGGTTAGCAAGTTGGGTGAGTTTTGGCATATTTCTTGGGGCTCACTAGATGAATGTTTTGTCAAATTTGATCTAGGCATAGGATTTATGTGCATTAAATCATCTGATTCTAACAATATTATTGTTCCTCAAGAGCAATTTGAAGATGAGGTGATGCTCTTTTTACGGTTGTTGGAGTGTGAAATATTTTAGTTAGAGATTGCTAATGGTGTTGAAAATTTTATGTTGAAAGACTTGGGGAAATCTGATGTTTATGATGAATTGTGGATCTCGAGCATAATGTATGCTTTACAAAACTCTTGCATGCAATCAATTTTACTTGTAGCAACAAGGAATTCTCCAAAGGAAAATGGTGTTGGGGTCTTTCATGCCGATGCAATCCGTTGTTTAGAAAAGGGTCCTACTTCTCTTAGCCAGTGAATGGATTTGTGTAATTCATCCTCTTATTCATGTTCTTCATAGTGGGGTCACTTCACTTGTACATATTTGTATATAGTTTTGTTGTGCTTACTTTAGCTTGCTTTGTTTCAGCTTGCTGCTAGTTTAGTTGGTTTTGGTAGTTTAGGTATTTTTAGTGGTTTGTTTTGCTTTCCTTTCTTTTGTTCACTGGTAGTTCTGCTTTTGGTTTTGTTTTGGTAGTTTCCCCATTCCTCCCCACCCTCTTTGCAAGCAAATCCATTTTCTCTATCTTTTTGTGACTCTATTTTCCCAATGGTCTAGGTCACTACTCATTAACCAGAGATACTGGAAGTTCTCTACATATTTGGCAACATGCAGTCCCCCAGATAGAGCCAGTGTTAGGGTCTATTTGAGTCACCATATTAAAGTTTCCTTGACCCTTCTATATATTTAATCATTGTCTGGTTTCCTCCATTTTTAAAGCTTGCGTCAATGGGTCTTTCAATGTAGATTTTTATCCCTGAGTCAATTGCCACAATTTTTCAAACTTGTCTTTTTTTAGTCGGCTCCCTTCCACCAAGTATTGGAAGTCCTTCATCTCTCATGAACCACTTTGAACCACTTTGAACCTTGGTTCAAATTAGTTCAAATAGGTTCAAAGGTTTCAAAATGGGTCAAGTTGGTTCTTATGGTTCAAATACATCAAAGTTTAGTACAAAAATTCATAGGTCAAGTTCAAAGCTTGGGTTTCACTGGCTCAAGATTCAAAATGCAAATTGGCTCATCCAGATTTAGAATTCAAAGTTAAAAGGTTCCAAACATAAAATTAATATTTCATTTCAAGGTTCAGGTATGATGGTTTAAAAATGCAGACTCAAAACATGAAGCTGCAACCAAATAGTTGATTCACAGTGGTTCAAAACAGTCCAGAATTATTCAAAATTCTAAATTGATAATGTGAAGTGCAATTGGTAGATGAACTTGGTCTTGTCTTTGAGGGGCTCGATAAGAAGAATGAAAGAATAAAATGAATTCTATTTCATCAACTTGAAATACTTGACAAGAAACAAAGTTATTAAAGTTGTTTGATTGCTTGCAAATTGAAAATCAAACAAACCAAATGACAAAATTTATCAACTGAAGAATTCATATTGATGTGAAATGAAGTCAAAGGTAGTAAAAATTTGTTACACAAGCCAAATATACTGATAAGAATCTCAAAAATCATGAGATAATTATGCAGAAGGAAGATTTACTAGAGATTCTACAAACATGAATTTGCAGGAAATAAATTAACAGTCATGTAGACTTGTACACAGTAGTCAATATCTTTTGATGCACTCATTAGTTTTCCAATCGCTCCTATCAAATTTTTGACAACTAGGATTGGAACAACATATCCAAACATCAGGTCAATCCAATGGTGGAATAATAAGTTACAGCCCCCGCATGGAGACCCAAATTTTTGGTTAGAAAATAAAACTAAATTCGGTGGGCATTTCCTTAGCTCCACGTGGTGTCCCTCAAATAGAAGACACATTTGATATTGATGTAAATGATATAGTTAATCTATCTTCATGTGATAAGATTATAGGTAAGAAAAAATTAAACATGATTCCTATGTCCATGGGAAGTGAAAAGGTAAAAAGGGAGACGTTAAAAAGATTTTCAAGAATTAGTTATTAAAACTGAAAGAGATCACCAGAGAAATAAATATGTCAAAGAATGACAGATAGAGGGTTCTTCTTTTTCTGGAGGAGTCTTTGTGCTAGGAGAGGGGAGGATAAACTAGTTTTGATTTGTATATTGTAATAGAGAGTTAGAAGATGGAGAAAATGAAAAGACATTACTGTTTCTGCTCTTTGTTAGTGGATACTGAATGTTGTCTTTTTGGTAGTAATGATTGACTGAATTAATATATGATACTTTGGAGATCACCTTGTTATTGGTCTTTGAATCAATGCAATACAAAATGGTTCCATGAAAGCAATTTGAATCTGTTTTATTTGGGATTGAATTGAAGAATGTTACTTTGTGAATGTTTTCTTCAAATTTCATGTACTGTTGTGATTTCTGTGGGTTAATGACTTAATGGATTCTTGTGTTTCTATCATCTTCTAATGAAGTCCTAAATTAATAGATACTTGAAGGTCTTTGTTATCTTCTTGTCCCATTTATTATTGTTATAATCATCTTATTATTGGCCTCTCATCCAAGAATGAGCTGTGCTGCCTTTTACGCTTTCAGGTTAAAAGCATGTATACGTGTTATAGTTTAGAAGATTCATTGAAAATCTTACAAGGGAGTTTTACCTTATTAAAATTAAGAGGGCGCTTGCACAATCCCATTGCAAATTGAACCAACTGTTAGTGGTTTATTGTGTTTCCATTTTGGGCAAATAAGGGTTATTCTAAAGATTTTATTGGAAGATAAATCTGTTCACTAACAACATTCAAGGATGAATGCACGCATCTCATTGATAACCCTATCTTTGATTATTCCAATGCGCATGAGTTTTATGAGTCATAATGGGTGAAGATAATACTGAGAAGGATACATGATGATCTATACTAGATAGGTGATGTTTCTATCTGCATCACTGCTGATCTAATTCATGAGATGACTAGACTACCCAAGAATGGACCAGTTCTTCCAACTGGTAAAGATGTCAAGAAACAAGTTGAGTAGGCATGCTTATCTAGGAGTGATAGGCATATTATGATAGTTGATCCCATCAAGGGAGATGACATTAAGCTAGTTACCATGATACTAGGTTATAAATTCTAGCACGCAAGCAGACTAAATAGTGTATATGTAGCCACTCTCTTAGCAGCAATAAAAATGGTGAAAGACAATACTTAGTACAACCTATGTGAGATATTGTGCACTCAATTGATTGACAACATCTGAGCTATCAAGCATGACAAGAGCAAGATATTTAGGTTTGGTTCACTGATCATATATCTCTACTTCCACATAGTAGGAAAGGTTGCAAATCTCTACCTAGATAGAAGCAAACCCACTATGTCACATATTTCACTAAAAGCCACATAAGAGAGTAGTGTTAAGGATTCTATGGACATGGACATCAAGACATTCAGAATCAAGATGCAGAAGAGGTTCAGGATACCTAAGAAAATAGTTGAGAAGTACAAAGACACCATATGCTTCATGGTGGAGACTAAATGTACTTGCATGGAGGTAGTTGAGCCTAGGACAAAATGGATTCACCCTCTTGGTTATGAAGTCAAAGAACATGTTTTGGAAGGTTATGCTCAAGTCCTCTTATCTACGCCCAAGGATCCCAATGAACCTAGATGGGGCACTTATAGAGAAAAGACAAATCAATTTGATTCTATCTTATACAGTGCTGAGAACAAAAGGAAGGCATCAAGGATTACCTCAAATATTCTAAAAGTTCATGGTGTTACACAAGAATATCTTGACAAAGCTAGAGAAGCTAAGATAGCCAAAGAACTTGAGAAGAATCCCACAGAAGTAAAAACAAAGAAGAAGAAGAAATCAAATGAAGATGCATCTGCACCATCAATACCTAGCAAGAAGTCTAGAGGAACAAAGCAAGCACCCACTAGTCATCCATCCTCAATAACTACAAGGAGCAAGGTAAAGAACGCTGAAGCTCCTCCTGAAGTAGGTTTCAGACCTATTCTTAATGTCTTAAGGAACAAAATTTTCAATGAAGGAAGAATAGAGTCTCTCAAGAATATATATGACAAATATCAAGAGATAGACAAATCAGAGATTCATTCTATGATCATCTCTCATATGATTAAGTTCAAAAGGATTGTGTTGGAACTTAAGACTGTCATACCAGACAAGGTATGGAATATACTTGATATGTTGAAGAGGAAAGAAATTGAAGAGGATATGAGGATAAGAGAAGAAACATTGGATAATCTTCTCCCAGTGTGCTCGCATGATGAGACAGTCATTTTGTTGGACTTATTAAAGCCGCACCTAAGAACCAAAACAAGAATTCTTCATATAATGAACAAGGAGTATGATTTGGTTGGTGAAGAGACTCATAAGGCATTTGAGTGGGTATTTTTGGATAGACATATGTATCCATCAATGACTCCTATAGCTAAGGAAACTCCAGTTCCTCCTAAATAGGTTGTAGAACTAGTAATTTAGAATGCACCTAAGATAGGTCCACAGGTTTCAGTGCCCTCAGTCTCAATAACCTATGATACAACCAAAGATACAAGGGATACTATAGTAATTGATGATATCAAGATATCTATGACCGCTTCTGATAATGATATGGATAAAGTTGAAAAAGCATTTGTGAACTCGGAAGAGGTAGAGAAGGCATGCACTAATGATACATCTTTGCAACAAGATAAAGTTCCCTCTATAGATTCAATGGATTTGAACAAAGAGGAAGATAATCAAAACAATGAGATACTAGTCATGGAGATCCTAGTTAAAAGTGAGTGCAGGGAAACTAGTTAGAATACCATATTCACACCATCCATTCAACCATCTACCTCATTGTTGTCAAGTTTAACTCCTGACTCAACAAGTTTGGATGCTTGGGGAGAAGAAGACCTGATTAGGATCAGTGTCCTAGCCATGGAAAAGGCCAAAGAGAAACAAGTTATGAGGAATCCTCCCTTCTTGGAATCAGTAAACATTCTAAATGACCTTGTACCTGCAGACAAGAAAGTAGCAAAACTTTAGTCAGTTGATGATGTAGATAGTATACTAACAAGCTTCAAAGCATATTTTACAAGCTTAGTAGAATCACCTACTAAAATTGTAGAAGATCAGTACAAAAAGGAAAGGTTGAATGAACTAGTAAATAACTTTACCTTAGACTTAAAATCATTAAAGATTGGTCAGTCTATGTTAAAAGAGTTGGCAGCTAAAGGCAGAAATGTAATAACCAACTGCATGAATAGGGTGAAACTGACCTCTGAATATATCAAGAAGATAGAGGAGGCAGATATCTTGGTTGACAGTGTAAGGAAATCAGTCAATAAATCCATGCAAGACATGAACATCTACAATAGTATCTATCAAGGTCAGATTGACAAGATAGAAAAAGCCAAAATGGAGATCAATAAGATAAGGATATGGCAGACTTAGTTGAGAAATGCACTTGCACCCTCCTTAGTAGTTTTGGATGAGAAAATCAAACATATTGATGACATTATTGTCACATATGATCAAGGTCCCTACATGGACCTGATAAAAATGGAGAAGCTCACTTATGCTCTATGCACCCATCTCCAGACAGTTGATGCAATGAAGGCATTCTAGCAGCAGGAGATAAAGAATCTTCAGGTTGTATATCCAGATGTATATATGGAGTATGTATATATTACAATTTTGAAACCTTTGTCATTAATGCCAAAGGGGGAGTAATATAGAAGGAATATGTGTAGTATATATCATAAAGTATAATGATATACGATTTTTGGATATTAGTCAATTTTGAGTAACTTGGCCACATTCCTTTGTTTCCATTAATGAAAAAGGGGGAGATTGTTGGAAAGTTGACTCCCATGGAGTATATGGCTTATTTTGTGTTGTCATTATGGAAAAAAAGTCATATGAAGTTTTTGATAGTTAACTATGAAGTGAAAATTGACTAAGTGCAGAAGACAGAACATAACAATGACTTGCAGTTGATCAGGGCATCAGCGCACGTGTGTACGATCACACCAAGTTATGCACGTTCAGACTTAAGCTCTATGGTATTTTATTATGCTTACCCTATACATGCATAGTATGGAATGGAAGTACGTACAAGTTACAGAAAGAAGAAGTTCACCGGCAGTCCAGAATACAGAGTATGAAGCCGACTTCATTGTTTTGATTAGCATGTAATATTTTGTTATGTAAAGGCTAAACTTCTATTGTAATAATTTTTTAAGAATGTATTAAACATTGTAGTAAACACGCTTAAGCCAATTTATTTGGAAGCATTGTGTATTATGTTTTTGGGCTGACTAAGGTCTTGTTTATAGTCGCGTCTATTCAGGCATAAAGATGTATATATGTAATGCAAAGATACATTTGAAGTGTCATTGAAGAAGTCAGAGAAGATGTATAGCATAACAATATGAAGATATTAGTATGAGATAGAGCCCTTAAAGAAGTTAAGAGCATAAGCGCATAAATGGAACTGATCAGACATTTGTGTCACATACAATAGTTCATCTTTGGATATAGTGTATATCTATTCTCAGGAGGTTGTAGCCTTCTTTCTCTTTGAGCAGTGAGCTCTTGGACAGTGAGTCCTCACCCCTAATAGGGTTAATTGTAAAAGACTCCTAACAGGGTTAGACCCTTAACCGGGTCATTGTACTCATATTGTAAAGACTACTTCTAACAGGGAAAAGAAACTTTAATAGGTTCATTATACTAGTACAATATTTGTGGGTACTAATTCCCACCGGGGTTTTCCTCTAATCAAGGTTTCCCCATAATCATATCAAGTGTTATGTGATCTTGTGTTATGCTTCATTGGATGTATATTTAATTTATGTTTAAGTTGATTAATTTGATTAAGTAGCTAAACACTGATTCACCCTCCCCTCTCAGTGTTTCCAACAAAGAATGTAATGTAGCTGATTTTATTTCAGATTTCAAGAAGAATATTTTTTACAAGTATGCAAGGCATAATTACAGGTCTCAGTGGTTGGATCAACAATTCAGGATGTGTAAGGACACTTTCCCAATTGAAACTATTATATTGGTCATTGACATTGTAGAGAAATATACATTGTAGCCCCAAAATGAGTTGCAAGCTCAATATTATAATTCTATCCAGGTTGCTATTTTTGTGCACATAATATATAGACATTCCTCTGATAGTACAGAAGATGACCAGAAGATAATTAGAGAATACCATTTTCATATGAGCGATGATAGATCTCAGTCTCCCAAGTATGTCCAACATTGCTTTGAGAATTATTTTGAGTGGGTGCAGGAAAATGATATTTGTATGGATAGACATCTCATTTGGTTTGATAACTACATAGGTTAATTCAAAAATGCGCATATGTTTTATTGGTTGTGTAAAATGCATGTAGAGAGAGGTGTACCTCATATTTGGAGTTTTTTTAGGCTAGACATGGAAAAGGGGAGCATGATGGAGCAGGTGCATGTGTAAAGAGAGATCTATTTAAGGAGAAATTAAGGATTTCAGGTGTAGAAATCCTTGATGCTCATTCTATTGTTGATTGGTGTACTTCAACATTGTCACACGAGGGACTCTTGATCTAGCGGTGCACAGATTCTTTTGGTTTGTTGAGTTGGAAATAATAGGAGATAGGTTGGATTATAAAATAGTGAAATATTCTTAAAAATGCATTTATTTAGAAGCTTAGATGCTAGTACATGGACCATCTGGATAGGAGAGTTGGCTTGTTTTTTTTTTAGTTTTCTTCACTGTAATTGGGATCAGTGTGAGTCAAGTGAGTGGTTTGATACATGGGTTCCACATTATCTAACTCCTTTATCTATCACACTCTCTATAATAAATGATGACATGGATTTTTTAGTTGACTATGACCATCTTTTAGATCTTGTAAAACCAGGACATGTTTTTGTATTGGTTGCACCATATGGGAATGATGTGAGATCAGATTACTGGTTAGCACGTTGTGTACAAGGAAAGAAAAAACTTGCACAACAGACGATAGATGATGATATGTTCACATATCCAACAGGTTCACATGTTGTTACCAGAACATGGTTGCACACATACATGATTAGAAATAATGGCATTCCTGCATTTGAAGACTACGAGAAACATAAAAACATTCTCATGTATTCACACCTTGTTATAGCAGCCAATGTTAAGTTGTTGAAACATCAAGGAAAACCAAAGACAAAATAAAGTTGGACTATTAGTACTATTGATCATGAAGCAATATTGATTACCCTCAAGCAAAGAGATGACCCTTCAGGCACACTTCAGTAGGTAAGTGCAACTCACTGCAAGGTTTTCCATGTTCATTACGTTTACATTCAATACATTAATTGCAACTTTCTTCTTCATTTGTTTGAACCAATAAACTTGGTTTTGTATGTGGATTTTAAGTGTAGTTGGATACATATATGATAGATATAGAAGATTGAGGTGTGCATTTGATTAGCCCATCAAAAATGATGGTAAACTTCACTATGCGATGGCTACTCATGTTCTTTGGTTCGTTTAGTTACTTATACATTGATAATCTTTTTGTCAACCTATAAAATTATTGTTTTCTCTATTAACTTTTCTTGTGCCTTCTGAATGGAGGGAATGGAATGTAGATGCCATAAAGTATCATTTGTTAAACTTATACACTTTAGAAGCAGAAATGACACACTTATTTTGATATATAGTTGTGTATCTACGATTTTGAGTAAGTTTGTAACTTAGACTTTTGATAACAATGATATATTTATTCATAATATGGTTGTATCAATGATATAAAATGTATTTGTACGAAAGGTGGTGTGTATAGTCAAGCTTACAATAATGATGAAATACATGCAAGAATGCAAATATTTGACTTGGTTAAAAAAAAATTATCGTATGAGATATAAACAGTCATATGTGAAGATTCAAATTATTGAAGGAGAGTTTAGACCTTCTAATTTTTTTAGATATAAGATTTGTGGCTCATAATAGAACAAAATTAAGTACATAAAAATGAAATAATAAATTATCTTATATAATTCTACTTCTCAACAATATAAGATGAGTTATAAATTCTTGTAAAAAAAATTATAAGGCTTTGTTGAATCCCACATAGTATCAAAGCATTCACCTATGAATCCCACATAATATCAAAACAATATAGTACTAACACTCATTGCAATAGAATTGGTGGAGTACCTAGAGGGTATTACTGGTAAGGGAAACTTTTTTGCCAATGAGATTAAGACGAGCATAATGAATAGGCAGTCCAAAGGATTTGGTAAGCTACAATTCAAGAGAATCAAGAACCATTCATCATGGGACCAAATCATCAGCTCCATCAGCTCTGGTTGGCCAAGTAAATGCTAGAGGAGACCTTTTTGCTTGCGTAGCATCAAGAATGTTCCAATGCATGTCAGACCGAAGTGTTCCCAAGGTACACTAAGAGAAATTGGGAAGTAATTTTTAGAGAGGGATATCTCACACCTCGTGAGGGATATCAGAGATCTATGAAGTGCACAAGGACCATCTGGGGAAGGACTAAAATTACTTATATCAGTTCTGGGACATTCCACTTGGATTCCATTTGGCGACCTAATCTCGGTTGGTGAAAAAAATACATTATTGATTAGTTGAAAGTTGCTCAATGGTGCAAATTTCAAACTGTTCATCATGGGACCAAACCATCAGATCCATTAGCTTTGGTTGGCCAAGTGAACCCTAGGGGAGACCTTTTTTTTTTCTTGTGTAGCATCAAGAACATTCTGATGCATGTCAGACCAAAGTTTTCCCAAGGTGCACTAAGTAAAATTGGGCAAAAATGTTTGGAGAGTGATATCTTAGACCTCGTGAGGGATATCAAAGATCCATGAAATGTAGAAGGACCATCTTGGTAAGGCCCATAAGCATATAGATTATTTTTGGGATATTCCACTTGGATTCCATTTGGCGACCCGATCTTGGTTGGTGAAAAAAGTTGCATTGTTGCTTAGTTGAAAGTTTCTCAACGGTGCAACTTTAAAACTATTCATCATGGGACCAAACTGTCAGCTCCATCGGCTTTGGTTGGATGGGTAAATGATAGGGGATACCTTTTTTTCTCACGTAGAATCAAGAATGTTTCGGCGCATGTCAGACCGAAGTATTCCCAAGATGCACTAAGAGAAATTGGGCAGAAATTTTTGGAGAGCAAGATCTTGCACCTCATGAGGGATATTAGAGATCTGTGACATGCACAAGAACCATCTTGGGAAGGCCTACAAGCACATAGACTAGTTTTGGGATATTCCTCTTGGATTCCATTTGACAACCCAATCTTGGTTGGTGAAAAAAGTTGCATTATTGCTCAGTTGAAAGTTGCTCAATGGTGCAACTTTCAAACTGTTCATTGTGGGACCAAATCATTAGCTCCATTGGCTCCGATTGGCTAGGTAAACACTAGGGAAGACATTTTTCTCTTGTGTAGCATCAAGAACGTTCCAGCTCATGTTAGACTGAAGTGTTCCCAAGGTGCACTAAGAAAAATTGGGCAATGATTTTTGGAGAGTGATATCTCAGACCTCGTGAGGGATATTAGAGATTTGTGAAGTGCACAAGGACCTTCTTGGGAAGGCCCACAAGAATGTACATTATTTTTTGGATATTCCATTTGGATTCCATTTGGCGACCTGATCTTGGTTGGTGAAAAAAGTTGCATTATTTCTCACTTGAAAGTTGCTCAATGGTGCAAATTTTAGACTATTCATTGTGGGACCAAACCGTCAGCTCCTTCAGCTTCAATTAGCTAGGTGAATGCTAGGGGAGACCTTTTTTCACTCACATAGCATTAAGAATTTTTTGGCGCATGTCAAACTGAAGTGTTCCCAAGGTGCACTAAGAGAAGTTGGGCATAAATTTTTGGAGAGCGATATCTTGGACCTCGTGAGAGATATCAAAGATTCATGAAGTGTATAAGGATCATCTTGGGAAGTCCTATAAGCACATAGATTAGTTATGGGATATTCTTCTTGGATTCCATTTGGCGACCTGATCTCGGTAGGTGAAAAAAGTTGCATTGTTGCTTAGTTGAAAGTTGCTCAATGGTGCAACTTTCAAAATGTTCATCATGGGACCAAACCATCAACTCCATTGGATCTAGTTGGTTGGGTAAATTCTAGGGGAGACCCTTTTTTCTCATGTAGCATCAAGAACATTCTAGCACATGTAGGGCAGAAGTGTTCCCAAGGTGCACTGAGCAAAATTGGGGAGCAATTTTTGGATAGAGATATATTAGACCTCATGAGAGATATTAGAGATCCATGAATTTTAAAAGGAGGGTCTTGGGAAGGCCTAAAAGCATGTATATTAGTTCTGGGATATTCCACTTGGATTCTATTTGGAGACCCAATCTCGGTTGGTGAAAAAAGTTGCATTGTTGCTCAGTTGAAAGTTGCCTAATGGTTCATCTTTCAAATATTTTTTCCTACAACTAAACCATATGTTCTGGCAGCTCTAGTTGGCTAGGTGAACCCCATTTCCAACCCCATTATTCCCACAGAGATGCAAAGAATGTTAGCGACCACCCCATACCGAAGTGTCCCCAAGGTTTATTACGCCTATTAGCCCAGTTGTGGTTGCTGATGTAGACCAACCTAGAACACCAATCAACTCATAAGATCCAACTAATCCATCCATCCATTCATCATAAGTCTATTGGAATTATGTTATATTTGTCATCAGTGAAAACACTTATTCGATTCTGAATGCTTACCGAGCTCATCACTCAGTCCACAGCTTATACCGAGCATTTAGTAATCACTTTGTAAAGATCAGCGGTTAAACAGTTCAAACCGAGCAGAACAGTGGTCACCGAGCATATGAACAGTTCAGCTGTGTTTACCAAGAAGAGCAACATGTACCGAGCAGACGATAGTCACCGAGCTTCACCGTAACTACCAAGCCATCAGTTGAAGCCAACCAAGAAGTCAGTTACTACCGAGTCACCAGAGGTTACCGAGTGACACTATAGCTACCGAGTCACCAATGGCTATCGAGTTCCAAGCTACACTTCGGGACTAGTATGGACCAAGCTTCTACTCTTACCGAGAGCATGACGATGCCGAGTATTGTAGTGGATTTCGAGTATCAGAAGATCACCGAGCCAGCTTGAGGAACCCGAGCTTCTACCGACTCAGTAATATTTTGTTTACTTATGAAAGGCCGACTCAGGAATAAGTTTATCTTATTTTATTTATTTGTATTTGG
>MU225080.1:218535-251828 GCA_018584345.1 Thuja plicata
TGCATACTTCATTGTATGTTTGTAAATCCTCTAACAAGGTGGACCTAGCAGTCCTAATTGCTTCTAACAGGGCAGATCATCAGAAGTGATCAATGTAAGCCTTAACCGGCCAACTTTATACTGCAGTTGCAAAGTTTTGTGGGTACCATCCCCACCCCAGTTTTACTTTCTATTTGGAAGGTTTCTGGGTCACCAAATCTTTGTGTTTATGTGTTATGAATGATTATACTTTCATGCTTGCAGTAGATTAGATGAATGAATGGTTAAATATATACAAGTGCAGAAATGACTTAAAGTTTTAAGAGTTACTGATTCACCCCTTGGTTAGTCTTGATTATTTCCAACAAAGTCTAGTTTTCTTTATAATGTATCTAATCAGGGAAAGTTTTCTAATGATTTAAGCTTAAATTCTAGTTCTATTTTGTAACTTTATTTTATAATTCAATAAAGGAGAGCTTTTAATGTATCTTTGTAAAACTATGGCTGTCTCTATAAAGTAAAATTATGTTCTTGTGAATGAGTCATTGTCATTGGTTATAACTTGATCACTTCTAAGGTTGTAAACATATCTTTTAAATTTCTTGTATGGACATGTATTTAATATTATAGCCATCTATATATGTGTTCTTGTTTTGTTGCAGATTTGATGGAAAGGTCTCTCTCCTAGTGTACTCTTTACCATTCAAATTATGGGGATAATTCTTTTGATTGATCCAAAAGTTGGCATGTATCATAGAATATCTTTTAATGAAATTGTTAATTTTTAAAATTATACACAAAAATTTTGTATCTTCTTTTGTGTCCTTCAATTCTTTTTTTTGGTCATTCTTTGCATGTACCTTTGAAAAAATTGTATCACTTGAATCAAAATCCTCTTTAGTTTCTTTGAAAGGCTAAACATATTACTTTCATCTCTATGTCAATGGTCCAATATTATGCTTTCTTATATGATGGGGGAGGAATCATCAACATTTTATTTTGAAGTGAGGGTATCAACCCTTCTGTAAACCATCATTTCTTTAGTTCATCTATTGGTTCCTTTTTCAATCACTTGAATGTCTCCTTGAGCCCCTTGTTATAGGCTTTGAACATTATTTAAATGTAGATATCATTATCATCCCTAAATTTTTTTTATTGTTGTTCAAATGCTTTATTCTGTCTATCCCATTTTTATTTCTTAATTTACCTATGTCTCATAATAATATATTGCTACTCCTCATAGTGTAGCCGCAAAACACCTTAACTAATATTTTTGGTCCATTTATCCATTTGGCATCCATGTTGTAATACATATGTTGTAATGTATTAGGGGGTCTTTAGATCCATCTCTACTAAATTTAGGCAGTTACTACCTCTTGACGCTACAACTTGTTGGAGAGGTCACCATCATTTGATTTTGGGTGTAGTGTTTGAAATATTTTCCTTAGGTAGTTTTGGTCAAGACATTCATTTTCTCTTTGGGAACTTTTGAACACAACCTTCAAACTCTCTTCTTTACACCCTAATTTTTAATCCATGTGTCTTAGAGGTGGGTTTTTCTTCCTTTCCGATGAGAAATTCTTTGATGCCTTTAAATTTTCTCTTGTATGATTATTAATCTTCATTTGCTAGAAAATCCTCATTCTATTTCACCGGGGAACTCAATTATTTCATTAATCTGAAATTGGTTTGTAAGACCAACACATGCTTTTTAAAGTATGGGAAGATGTCTAACTATCTCCACCCATACTTCCTTCATATGCTTTTTCATAGTGGGTTGACTATTTTGTTTCCTTTTCTTTCAACCATGACTCCAACTTACACTCTAACTCTTGTTTCTACTTCCAATTGGGATTTGGCTTATAGTTTGCACTAATAGAGTCTTGTTGGGTACTTGTTTTTATCTTCTCTAATCTCTTTTCTCCACTAAACTTAGAGTTTATTGTAAGTACCTTAAATATTTGATTACCTTCTAATGTGGAGGTTTTGAGCCAAATAAAGGTATCATTTTTTGGAAAATTGATTCAAACAACTCCTTTTCAATTGAAAATGTCTTGTCAATAACATGAAAAGGTGGGTGGGTTTATGCCCCTAGTAAAAAATATTTTTTACCAAATCTCTATAGATAGAAATTATATTTGTAGTGGAAATGAACCTTGACATCAATAAGTTTTTTTATAGGATATTATGGTCAAATGGCTTTACATAAAACTTGAAAAAATTGAACAAGTACATTGAATTTGTAAATGTATTTGCAGGTTGAAATATCCACCTTTTTTTCATGAGGATCATGGATCTTTATTCATGACACCTTAATAAATGAAGGGCATTGAACCATATTCTGTATATAAGAAGTTAAACCTGTTTCTATTTTATCTTGTTCATTCTTTTAATATATTATCAAAAGAAGAGGGCATACAACACATGACAAAGATATAATATAAAAATAATATATACATAGAACACATGACAAAGATAAATAAACAAAAATGAGCATGTAGATATGTATATATAAAAAAATTTTGTACAAAATGTGGCACATGCCATCTCAAAATCTTTACAATATATCTAGATATAATGTGGCATATGTCATCTCAAAATGTGCCATATGGCATCTCAAAATAAGAAACAACTACAATTTTTTCTAGGACATCCTATTCTACTGGTGGATCATCAAAATGAAGCCTATTCAAAGTACTCTTTGGCTCTGATGGATCCTGCATTCAAACACAAAAGTGAAACCCCAAGTTAGATTGCTTAATTTATATGGTTTCTACTAATCAAAAATAAAAATTCAAAATCATAGTCAACAATAATAAATAAACAAATTTTAAAATTGAACTCTCATGTACCTCACCTCTCTGTCTCCTCATGCGATCAAGAGTGCTAACATATGTCCTTGGTAGTGAAGGGACAATGTCACCAATGTCGACTCCAATCTGTATATGTTTGCAAAAATGAGATTGATCTATGAGTTATACTATTTAATGTTAAATCCTTGGTAGTAAATATATGTTTACAAAATAATTGAATTAAAATTAAAACTTATCTGTGTTGAACTTTCTTTAGGCAATGTCTTTTGGGTCATCAACAATACAAACCCTTGGCATTGTACCTCCTTCAAACTAAGGGTGACCTACAAAAGTCAAACAGATACTTGATACAATCACAAATTCATAATATCATATATACTTGATAGTAAAATACAAACAAATAAGTTTAGAAATATACATACCATGGAGCTATCACTGCAAATTGAGATGCTTGTGACTCTATCGCGGTGAACCAGTCTCATGAAATCGTCAGACACCACCCTCTGTCAAATAAACCATGTAAATTAAAAATGAGTACACACAAGTGACAAGTATACATGTATGCATAAACAATCTAAAATACTTAATTACCTTCCTCGTGTCAACACCTAATGCCTGAACCCCCTCACATTGCCCCATAGTGGAAACTGGTGAAACCTGCATCAATATGTGATAAGATGATCATAAAAATTAGAAAACACGTGTATATACTATTATATAAAGAAAACCAATGGGTACATTAAAACATATGTACCATGAAAGTGTCAAGGGAAAATGAAATGGCCGAAAGCATGGAACCCTCTACCTGTGCGATCTCCTCCTCTATTATCAACTGAACATAAATGGAACACATAAAAAAACATAAGTGGGAAATCATTTTAATCAAATTCTACTAAAAATATGAACATTTAAAATTATATACAATGTGACAAGCTAACTATTTACTCTTACTGTAACAGTAGGAGTCCATGGTTCTACATGCCCCTCCTTGTCTCTCCTATGATGCACATCTACATGAGGTGCTTCAGTGCATGTAGTGTGTTGTGTAGTATCATCCACCTCGAAGATGTAGTTATATGCATCACTATCATTTAGGGACCCAAGCACATATTCTTTCACATAATGCAAGTGTGGGGCACACAAACATGTAATCCCATGGAGGATGTGGAAGGGCTAGAATATTTTGGAAATGAGATGAGTAACTAAGAGGGGAGGGGTGAATCAGTTACTATAAAAATAAATCCAAGTCCCTTAGATGTCTTAAATAATATGTCACTGTCACTTGGTCAATTAAGATATTCTGCTATAACTCAGAGAACCAATTAATCTTAAGATATTCAAATTAATTATCCTTTAGAGACTATGTGAAAAAACATAAAGCATAAATTTACTAGCATGAACACAAATGACACAAATATTTAATGTGGAAATTGAATATGGGAAAAACCACCAATTGCAACTAGTTACTATTTTTCACTCTTCTGAAGTGAGCCCTGTTAGGAGTCAACCCAGTTAAAGGTTACAAAACACATTGTTAGGTGTGACCTTGTTAGAGGATTTAATCACCCTATAAGGAGTGGCCTTGTTAGAGGTCTTCAAACACTTTAATATAGAAATGTCACCTTGTGAGAGGATTTACAAAAGACTGTTAAGACTACTCTATTAAGATATTTGAATCATTTCAACAATTGTTAGAAAGTAACAATGGATTGACATGATTGTACATGCAACTATCTTTGCTAATTTAGATCTTTCTCTAGTTGTAAATTGGATTCTCACTGATCAAATATTCTATTACAGCTTTGTCCAGATGATCTATCCTTAATCAGAATCCCATCTAATTTTGCCTTTTCTCTTCATATCATATTCTCATCCACTAAATCAAATTATCTTTTCACAATCCAAACTTGACCTAATATAAATATGATAGACCTTGTCAAGTCAACCTCAATAACGTTCCAAATAATTAATAAAACTCAAATCTGTCAGATTCATATAACCAATTAAACATAAAATGTAATCATATGTTAGTCAGATGACACTAGCTGTTTAACTCAGTCAATACTAAAATTCTTCAATGCCTGACCTTTACTGCAATGCCCGACTGAACTTAGTAAGAATTGAACTTCTTCAATACCCGACTGAGCTTGGTAAGCACTGAGATTCACTTGGCATACACTAACTATGCTCGGTTTGGATGCAAACATTTGTGTAACATCACTACATAAGTGTATATACATGTGTAACATCAATGAAACCACACAATTGAATAATTGTCATCAACAATCTCCCTCTTTGGAATTGATGGCAACACAACATGTCATAATACAAAGAATTTTAGAGCAAAAATAAGATGAATCAAATTTTATTAATGTCCTTAGCTTCATTCTGATTCTGTCAACAATAATTGAAATACAAAATTCTCCCTCTTACATCAATCTCTGTTGCTGAATAAAATTTCTCCCTCTGTAAACAACAATATTTCTTTTAATAATTTATTTTGGCATGACATCAATAAACTCTCCCTCTTTGACATCCCAATGCCAAAGAAACTATCCAAAGTAATTGTAATGTACCTGAATGTGCTAATTCATATGCAATGAGCTCTGACAATCTACATAAACATGTTTGATCTTTTCTGTAGCTCGGTTGATGCATCACTAAACTATTCTTTAGTGAGCCTCAGTTAGGAGAATCACCCCTAGCTTTCCTATGAGATACAGGAATGCATCCTTAGGTAAAGGCTTGGTGAATATGTCTGTAACTTGTTCTTTAGTATTCACATATTCCAATCTTACTTCCTTATTCTAAACCAATTCTCTCAAGAAATGATACTTTATTGCAATATGTTTGGTCTTGGTATGCATCACTGGGTTCTTTGAAATGTTAATAGAACTAGTGTTGTCACAGTAGATAATAACTGGTTCTTTGATTTCTTCCTTCAAACATGAAAAAAGTTGTTTGAACCATATGATATTTGAACTATTGACTACTGCAACAACATACTCTACCTCTGCTGTAGACTGAGAAATGCAGTTCTATTTCTTACTAGTCCAGGAGACTAACCTCTTTCCAAGAAATAATGCTCCACCACTTGTGCTCTTCCTGTCATCAACACTTCCTGCCCAATCAACATTAGTAAAAGTTCTCAAGTCAAATTTTCCTCCTTTCTTATACCATAATCCATAATCTTCAGTACCTTTAAGATATCTCATAATCCTTTTGATAGCCATCAAATGATTTTCTCTAGGATTAGCTGAAAACCTTGCAACAATACCAACTGCTAATGCAATATCAGGTCTAGTGTGAACAACATATTGTAGTTTACCAATCATGGATCTGTAGGTGGTCTGATTTACCACCTTTGAATCATCATCCTTAGACAACTTATGTCCAGTAGACATTGGTGTCCCAACTGGTCTGGAATCTTCCATTCCAAATTTCTTCAGTATCTCTTTGATGTGTTTTGACTGAGTGGTGTAGATACCATCCTTCATCTGATGAACTTGTAACCAAAAAAGAATTTGATTTCACAAAACATAGACATCTCAATTTCCTTACTCATAGCTACAGAAAATGCCTTGCATAAATCATCATATCCAGTGAATAATATATCATCAACAAATATCTCTGCTAATAGTGTCTTGTCTTTAGGGCCTTCTTTTATGTACAAGCTACTATTTTCATTAGTTCTCTGAAATCCAATACTTACTAGGTAACCATGCAATTTTTCATACCAATCTCTTAGAGCTTGCTTCAGTCCATAAAAGGATTTGAGTAGTTTTTAGACCATATTCCTCTTTTTAGGATCTACAAAGCCTTTAGGTTTCTCAATATAGACTTCTTCTTCTAGGATTCCATTCAAGAATCTAGACTTTACATCCATTTGATATAACTTGTATGCTTTATGTGTAGCATATGCCAGAAGAGTTCTGACTCCTTCAAGTCTTGCCACAGGAGAAAAAGTTTCTCCATAATCAATACCCTCTTCTTAAGCATATCCTTTACATACTAATTTGGCTTTATTTCTAGAAACTTCACCTTTTTCATTAATCTTGTTTCAAAAAACCTGGACTTAGTACCAATTACATTCTTGTCTTTTGGTCTAGGTACAAGAGTCTTGGTTTTATTCTTTTCTATCTGCTAAATCTCTTCATTCATTGCTTCTATCTAACTTTCATCATTCAATGCATCATTGATAGATCTACGTTCAATTTCACTAATAAAAAATGTACCTTTAATTTTGTTCCTTGTCATTAGACCTTCTATCTGATCTCCAATTATTTTATCAGGTGCATGATTCCTTTTGACATATTTGGCAAGTACAAGATCCTTCCTTCTTGATTCTAGGCTTGCTCCACTATGTTCACCATTATGAAATATTCAGTCCTGTTCTTCTGTCTGATACTTGGGTTCCACTATCTAAGACTCAGGTGTCATTGTCTGTGACTCGGTTTCTTTTGTCTGAGACTCGGTTCCCTCTGTTTGAGACTCAATTTTCTCTGCTAGATTCTCAGGTTGCATAGGTTGTGACATAGTTTGTACTGATGAATTCAATGGTTGACAGGATTGCTATCCAATTACCATTGCTTGTGTCTTAAGTATAGTATCAGGTTCATAGTACACAAATTTTCTATAGTCCTCAGGATCTTTACTGCTTTTTTCTTCACATCTTTTTGCAAACTCATCAATCTTTACATGTACACTTTCTATGACTTTATGAGTAGCAAGATTCAAACATTTATATGCTTTTCTTTTACAGGAGTAGCCTAGGAGTATGCCTTCATCTCCTTTTACATCAAATTTTCCATTTCTTTCTTTCTTCAAGATGTAACATTTACTTCCAAATAGTTTGAAATAATGAACATTAGGTTTATAGCCATACCATAATTCAAAAGGTGTTTTCTCAGTACCTTTCTTCAGTTGAACTTTGTTCAAGGTGTGAATTGCAGTGTTGATGGATTCCTTCTAGTATTTGATAGCAACATTCTTTTTTATCATTAAGGTTCTTGCACAATCCATGATGGATCTATTTCTTCTTTCTTCTATACCATTCTGCTATGGTGTACCAGTGGCAGATACTTGTCTCTTGATTCCACTTTCATTGCAAAATTCATTGAATTCATTAGAAATGAATTCTCCTCCTCTATCATATCTTAGGCACTTCAATTTATTTCATGTTTCCTTTTCAACTCTGGCAAGGTACCATTTGAACTTCTGAAAATCTTCTAATTTTTCTCAGAGAAACATAATAGTCATCATTCTGGAATGATCATCAACAAATAGAATGAAATACTTCTCTCCAGTGTAACTTTTTGTCCCAATTGGTCCAAACAAATCAATATGTACCAATTCCAAGACTTCTTCAGTATTATAGTTCTTACTCTTGAAACTAGATTTTCTCATTTTCCTAATTTAACATTATTTGCATGTTGCCAATTCAGGTTTCTTTAAAATAGGAATGCCTCTTAGTCTTCTATTCTTGCTTATGTTAACTAGGTTATCAAAGTTTACATGACACAACCTTTTATGCCATAACCAACTTTCTTTTACTTGTGTAATAAAACATGAACTTTCATTGAGATCAAGATAAAATAGATTACCTTTTGTTTGCTTGCTAGTTCCGACCAGGTTTCCTTTACCATCTAGGAGCTTGGCCTTACCATTCATGAACTCTACCTTGAGACCAATGTTATTCAGTTGTGCCACAATTAGTAGATTTTGCCTTAGTCCTTCAACCCAATAAGCATTATCACATTTAATTCCTTCAGTTAGAGAAATACAACCTTTACCCTTCACATAGAAAGGTTCATTATTACCAAAAATAACACTCCCACCATCATAGTGCTCAAGAGTTTCAAATTTTGTTTTGTCACCACTCATGTGGTGAGAACAACCACTATCAATTATCCAAGTGTCATTTTTGCTAATATGAGAGAATAGTGAAGTCTTTTCATCATCTTCGTTATCTAACTCATCCTTAATAGCAATGTAAACCATTTCATCTTCATCTCAATCACTATCAGAATCTTTAGCAATATAATAAGATTTCTTTCCTTTGTCCTTGTAGATTTTGTAACTATTGAAATCTTTCTTGCTTTTATATTTGTTGAACTTTATCTCATATTTTTCATCTTTTTTAGGACACTTAGGAGCAATGTGACCAACCTCATTACATGAAAAACAAATCAATGGTATTCTTCCTTTGTATTTACCTTTTCCTTTGGCAGCTCTTTTTGCAAGTAGTTCTTCAATGATTTTCATATCTTTTTCATCAGATTCATCATCAATATCACTATCAATATATTTACTTTTAGATTATCTACCCTTCTTTCCAAGGTTTAATTTATCTTTGAATGAAGACTCAATATTTCTAGTGTTAGGAGAATAATTGTCAAAAATATCCAACTCAAAAGATGATAGCCTTCCAATCAATGCATCTAGAGATATATCATTACTACACCTCATCTCTTGAATAACTGAAACTCTAATTGCATAGATAGGAAGTAAAGTTCTCAATACCTTACTAACCACTATTGTGTCTTCAATTGTTCCACCTACGACTTTGATGGCACTTACACTTTTCTTGATTCTTTCACTATACTTTGTAATGTTTTCTCCTTCTTTCATTTTCATCATATCAAACTAACCTTTGAGACTTTCTGCTTTGGCTCTCTTTACATTTGCATCTCCTCCATGAATATCATGCAATTTGTTCCACATATCAAAGGTAGTAGGGCAGTCCTTGACTTCATCAAATTCTGAGTAGTTGAGTGATGAAGCTATATCAATCATCATTATGTTATGATTCTTCCTGTCCACCATATGTTCCACAGTCAAAGGTACCGATGGTTCCACATATTTTTTATCCAGGAATTGCAAACCAACATCTCCAATAGTAGATAAATATAGCTTCATCAGCTCCTACCATGTCTGGAATTTGTCTTTGTTAAGCTTGGGGATCTCCCTTCTGTAAGACATCTTTGATCTTTAGCTTTGGCCTTTAAACCTTGTATGTAAGCACTTGGTGCTCTGATACCAATTGTTGGAAATGAGATGAGTAACTGAGAGGGGAGGGGTGAATCAGTTACTACAAAAAAAATGCAAGTCCTTTAGATGTCTTAAATAATATATCACTATCACTTGGTTAATTAAGATATTCTGTTGTAACTTGGTTAATTAAGATATTTTGTTGTCACTTGGTTAATTAAGATATATCAAAGTAATTATCCTTTAGAGATTATGTGTAGAAACATAAAGCATAAATTTAATATCATGAAAAAAGATTACACAAATATTTAACATGGAAACCCAATATGAGAAAAACCACCAATTGCAGCTAGTTACTATTTTTCATTCTTCTGAAGTGAGCCTTGTTAGGAGCCAACCCGGTTAAAGGTTACAAAACACACTGTTAGGTGTGACCTTGTTAGAGGATTTAATCACCCTGTAAGGAGTGGCCTTGTTAGAGGTCTTCAAACACTTCAATATAGAAATGTCACCTTGTGAGAGGATTTACAAAATACTGTTAAGTCTACTCTATTAAGAGTTTTGAATCACTGCTAAAATTGTTAGAAAGCAACAATGGATTGACCTGATTGTACATGCAACTGTCTTTGCTAATTCAGATCTTGCTCTAGTTGTAAACTGGATCCTCACTAATCAAATATTCTGTTGTAGCTCTGTCTGGATGATCTGTCCTTAATCAGAATCCCATCTAATTTCACCTTTACTCTTCATATCATATTCTCATCCACTAACTCAAATTATCTTTTCACAATCCAAACTTGACCTAATATAAATATGATAAAACCCTTCAAGCCGACCTCAATAACCTTCCAAATAAACAATAAAACTCAAATCTATCAGCTTCATATAACCAATTAAACATAAAATGTAATCATTTGTTAGTTGGATGACACTAACTATTTAACTCAGTCAATACTGAAATTCTTCAATGCCTGACCTTCACTGCAATGCCTGAGTGAACTCGATAAGACTTGAACTTCTTCAATACCCAACTGAGCTTGGTAAACACTTAGATTCTCTTGGCATACACTAACTGTGCTCAGTTTGGATGCAAAAATTTATGTAACATCACTGCATAAGTGCATATACATTTGTAACATCAATGATAATACACAATTGAATAATTTTCATCAACAAAATCATCAGCATGAGGACGCAATAGTGTCGCACTATGCCTAACTAATAGATCACTCAATGTGTGAATAACTCGAATAGTCTATGAGCCAGCCTCAATAATAATATCAGGTTGCTATAGTGTAGGAGGTGGTGAAATCTCAAGGGGGACATATGTGCAGGATTTCACCTAGTGTGCCCATGGCCTATCCTGAGGAGCGCCTAAGCCTATGCCCTAGTTCGGTCTTATGCTCCAATAATTTACCTTGTGACCAAGCACAAATTTAGCATACAATTTTCTTAATAAATATAATGAGACATCCAAATTGTTGTGGGGTGGTCTATCAAAAACCATCTATGAGTGGTCCCAAAAGTGGTCACGTATTGCATGATTTATGCACCATTTAATTGACAACTTGGGCTTTTGTGGTCCACTTTTAATCCGGTTTGGGGATCCACAAAAAGGTTACATATGTCATGTTTTTTTATAGTTAGGTTCAAAACTTGATCATAATCAAGCCCATCGTCAAACTCAATGTGCATGGAATCGTTCCAAAGAACTGCAACATTATTTTTCTCTGTACATTTCTCTGTGTTTTCAGTAATGGAGTTCAACATGGAAAACATGGGGCACAATGTGGGGATATTGGCATATGTAGTCTGAAATTGTCTAAGCTGATTTAGATTGTATCCTATAAGATCCTCTCAAGGTCAAGGGTTTGACATATGCTGGTCTTCTGAAGGTGGGAGATTATTTTCAAGTGGTTGTGGGTTGTTTGGAGGTGGTTCCAGATTGTTTGCGGGATCAATGGGAGGGTTTTCTGATTGGTTTGACTCCATGTCTAATTACAATAAAAACCAAATATGCAATTATAATCAATTTTAAAAAAACAATAAACAATATCAATTAAACCCTAGTTTTTATAACAAAAAACTATAAATTTCAATTAAAAAACAAAAAATAACAAAACCAAATTAAAAATTTAACATAAATGTTGAATTTGGAGAGAAATGATAAATAGGAAAATTGAATATGCAATTAGATTGGATATGCGAAACCTCTAGGTTGCGTTTCATGTTTTCACAATGAAAACTGAGAAATGCAGCCCATGGGCCTAAATAAGTTTTACTGGCAAAAATCAAATATCTGATAATATCAGATATCCAATTAGGCTTGTGCTTTGGCTTTTGTATTGGCTAGGTGTACTGACACCCAAGCCTACTAAAAAGTCAACATGCTTTTTATTTCACTTTTGGATGAGTGAAAAGATCATTTTTTCACATCACCAATTTTTGGGATACCATGATCTCGCACATACCCATATCATCGGGATTCTCCAAGTCAAGGTCGACATCAAGGCCAAAAAAATTTAGGACATGTGTGGAAATGGTCTCAACCAATGAAACTTCATTCCCTTGAGCTTGTGTATCATCAACATTATGCTCATCCTGAGGGTTGGGACTGGTGGATGGATCATCAAAAAGTGGTTTTCCTTTTTGCTTCTTCCTTTTAGGATGCACAAAAGGCACGTCATCCACATCTTCGACTTCAACCTCTGCCTCTATAGGAATGTGCAAGATGCTCAAGACTGGAGAAGCTGAACTTGAGATTCCTGAGGGAGGAAGAGAGCTTGAAAGAGGTTAAACACTGATTCCAATAGTGACTCCATGCAAAGAGGTGGAAGTAAGCTTCCGGGACTTGTCAAATTTCTCCCCTGACTCCTCCAAAACTTATTTTGTAAGGACCTCCTAATGTGAAGACATATTTTTCCATTAGTATGCAAAGGAAAATATTTTTGAAACCGTCGGTAATACCAACACCAAAAGACAGGTTTAGTATAAAGCGACTGACAAGTTCACAAGAGAACCCGGCGACACAGTTTACTAGTGCAACCCAAAAATGTTACAAGAGGAACCCAAAATAGGAACCTGATAAGTAGATAATAGTGTAACCCAACACAATAGATAATAGAGGAACCCGACATAATACAGAGCAACCCAAGCACCAGTCTACCGAGAGAATTATAATCCTAAGAAATGTGGATCTGACTTCCACGTCAGATAAAACACATGTGTTTTATATTTAGCTTTTTTATTTTCTTTAAATCCATTTCTTAAGGGAAAATCAATGTAATTGTAATTGTCTTAATCAGTCTAACTGATTAGAAACATGCAAACTAGGAGATCAAGGTCAAGTTGTAAACCTTTGATCATAGAGTTATCATTGTTATGCGTGAAACTCATTTAGGTAAAACTCATTGTATAAATAGATGTGTAATCAATCAAAACATGTGGATGTGATGATGATTGTAGCCGTAGACACTTCTATGGATTAGAGATAGAGTTTTATGAAGAAGAATAACCAAAGATGAAATCAGTTATCAAGAACAAGATCCAAGGCTACCGAGAAAAACAGAGGTATTGATCAATCACTATAGGTGATAATTATATATGTTAACTTTATTGGATCTGTAATCAATAATTCTAGATTGCATAGAATTAGGTCAATGAATATTTTTGACTACATTCTAACAAGTGTAGAAAATAGAAGAAATCCTTTGAGAAGGTGGATTTAACAATCCTTTGGAAATCTCTTAACCGAGTGCACACTAAACACTGTTGCTAAAGATCTTAACAAAGTAGACCTTAACTAGTCTCTACATGTTACTTCTAACAGGGTAAGATCATCATAATTGATCAATCTTGTAAGCCTTAACTGGCCCCTTCCATTCTACAGATAGTGAAGTTTTGTGGGTTTCATCCCCACCATAGTTTTTACCTTCTAATAGGGGTTTTTTGCGTTACCAAATGTTGTGTCATGTTTCAATACATTTCATGAATGTTTACATGCTAATTGAGTTTATGAATTGATATTACATGCATAAATATAGAAGAGCACATATGGTTGGTAATACAAGCAATTGATTACTAAAAGGATTAAGGTTAAGTGATAAAAATTTTGAGGGTACTGATTCACCCCTCCCCTCTCTGCACACACCATTCCATTATTTCCAACACTAATGGGGGTCTAGCTGGGTGGATGATGAGGCTTTCTTCCTTTTTCTCTACCTCTTGTATTACTGAGAGGCTAGGGTAGTGGTGTCCTTCCTGACACTCTTATGGAAAATTCTCTCAAAAAGTGCATGGCTCTAGTCTACGACCTCCTATATAGTTTGGTCTATATTGTACACTTCATTGACATCCCAGGTGATCTTGGGGAGCACACTATCCCTGAGATTATTATCATCAAAGCTGGGATCGAAAAATATTTTATTGTTAATGTAATTATTTGGAAAGGATTGTATGTTGGAATAATGGAAGGGTGTTTACTAAGAGGGGAGGGGTGAATCGGTACCCTTAAATGTTTTTGTTGATTAACCTTTAGTACTCATTTCTTGCATAATTGAACATTGTGGATTTTTTACTTCATGCATGCAATATCATAGCATAAATGTAAATGCATATCAACAAACATTGAAACATTCATGAAACTCATTAAAACGTGACACAAGTATTTGATAATGCAAAAAACCTTGTTAGATGGTAAAACACTGCGGTGGGGATGAAACCCACAAAGATTCACTATCTGCATAATGGAAGGTTCCTACTAGGGCTACAAGTTGTGATCACTTTTTATGATGTTACCTTGTTAGGAGTAACATGCTAGATTTGTTAAGTCTACTTGGTTAAGAGATTTCAGCAACACAATGTATGTGTACACTTGGTTAAGAGATTTACATAAAGTCTATTAAGTCCACCTTGTGAAAGGATTTTTATTGCTTGCTACAATTGTTAGAGAGTAAAAAAAAAATATGACTTGTTTGCTTGCAATATTATATTGCTGATTACAGATCCTTTAAGTTCACAAAATATATATCACCTATTATGATGAATAATACCTCTATTCTACTTGGTAGCCTTGTATGTAGTTCTTGATAACTGAATTCCTCTTTATCTATCCTTCTTCCTAAAAACCTCTATCTGATCCATAGATGTCTTTGGTGGCTACAATTATCATGTTCTTGATTGATTAATATGTCTATATATATACAAGATTTTGACCTAATTAGGTTTCACACTTTTCTTGAAAAACTCTAAGATCAAAGGTTTACAACTTGACCTTGATCTCCTAGTTTTCATGAATACAATCAGTTAACTAATTACATCCATCATTTACACTTTTTTGGATCTACAAGAAATGGTTATCCAACTAAGCAAAAATCTATTTTAAAGACTAAAGTGCTTTAGCTGACATGTAGTTGAGATCCTCTTTTTCTAGTGAAATGTTGTCTCTTGGTGTAGAATAGTGCTCGATGATGTCTCTATATACTGGTGCTTAGTGATGTCTTTATAGATTGGTGCTCGGTTGATATATTGTTTAGTGCTCAAAACAATTCAGTGACCACTGCGCTCGGTGAATGTTGTCGCTCGATGAGTGCTATTACTCGGTGAGTGCTATCGCTCAGTGAATGTTGTCGCTCAGTGATCATGATCCTCCAAAACTGTCTACTAGTATACTAATGAAAAATTCTAATCCTTTATGAATTATCAATCTCCCCCTTTGGCATTAGTATCAAAAACTAATATGTACAGTATATACCAAGTGTTGTACTTTTACAATGACTCCCCTTATGTACATGCCTCAGTATGTAGATACAATGTATGTACATGTTTCCCCATTTTTTGACAGTAATGACAAAGATGTATAACTTACAGCTTGTCAAGAATGTGTGAATGAGATTTCTTAATGGTTGCCATCAAATTTTCCTATTTATCCTTTAGGTTCTCTAGGGTCATTTTCTCCAATGTGAGTTGAGCGTGCATGTCATAGATGCTTTCTGCTACTGACATCTCTGGGGTGGCAATTAGAGTCTTTTTCATAGTCACATGTGTCATCTATAATAAGAGATTTAGTATTAACATGGCTTGTATCTCGGTTACTTCATCTCTAATTTTTCTTTCTTCTTCTTTTATTTCAAGTCTTAACCGTTTAGATTCAACTATCTTTTCAGAATGTAGTTGGAATGCATTTGGCTCAGTTGAAAGACTTTGTGCACTAGATTTTAGATCCTCATTTCACTTAGCTATCTGTTCATTATGTTCGGTAGTGAAGTTTTTAATAGTGCACAACTTTTGAACTAAGGTAATTAATTATGAAATAACAGGTTCTAATGTAGTTACTAGTTCAGAAAGTTTCACCTTATTCTCTGCCACTTCTTAGCTGATTTTCTCTGTGAGTTTGTAGTGATACTTCTCTTCTACTCTTTCCTCAATAACCTTCTCAGCGTCTACATTTTGTTGTGTGATTGCCTCAGTTAGAACTTCAAGTTGATCAATAATGGGTGCATTTTGATCAATTTGTGTGTCAGGAACTACCTGAAATAGAATTTCCTTTGTTGTTTCTAGGACTTGTGAATTTTGGTGTTCCATTTTGAGCTTGTCATGTTGTGCTTTCCTTTTTCATAGCTCCGCATACCTTGTGAGTGACTTAGGATCAAGTGTTTTGGGATCACAGTCGAGTATGTCTATGATCTCCTCGAGTGTAACAAGGGCTTTACTTTTGTTGTTCTTCCTCTTCTTCTTAATGTTGATTGATGCAGGGGAATGAGGTATTATAACAAGAGCCTTTTGTTTCTCAATTTTTTTCGTTGATTTCTTGGGAGGTGTGGTGCCTTGGCTAGGTTGCTTGGTTAGTACTTGTTGGTTGGTTGTATACGTCTCTACTTCAACCTTTTCTTTACTTGCAACCTTGTCTACCTTTCCACTATCCTTAGTGGGTGCATCACTTGATTTCTCTCCACTATTATCTGTCTTTTCCCCTTTGCTCATCACCTTTGTCCATCAGTTTGTCTACTTCTATCTCAGGTGGTTTTTGTTGTGATTCAGTCATTATATTTATTTATTGCATCAATAAAGGTATATTACCTGGTATTTGTGACTATGCAACATCAGTAGTGTCCTCTTCATTTATTTTCTTGATGGAAATATTGATATCTTCATCAGCCTTGGCATTATCATTAGAGTCACCATGAGTGATATCTTGTATAGTTATGTCTTGTGTTTCTCCTAATGATTGCAATATTTGAGGAATATCATCCATGGCCTTAACTGCCTCTATGGTTAAGTCAATGGGATTGACATCATTGGTGTCATTGATGAAAATGTTCCCGGGGCTTGGTGTGGCCTCCTTTTCCTTGGTGTGAGTAGTCTTGGTTAGAGCTAGTATCTTCTTGGGTGGATTAAAGATTTGAGTCCAATTATTATTTCTTTCTATGTCAATATCTTTGAGCTTGTCCTTAAATACCTTGTATGCTTTGGTTTTTGCAAAAATGTTTTTGGCATACTCCTTCATGGTTGAGTCAATTTCTTCAACTGAGGAGTTGGGCATGAATGCCACTAGGGATTTCTCCCTCATATGTTTCTCCATGTGCAATTCATATGTCCACCTAGCTGATATTTTGTCTTGTAGCTCCTGTGGAATATGATTTCCAAATTGTAGAGGTACATATTTGTAAGCTACCACCATCTTAATGATTTCTTCTTCTATTTTGTTCTGATCTTTGGTAAACAGACATCCCCATTTTCTAATCTTATGATGCTGTATACTGCCTATGTTGATTATTGACTCTGCAATTTCATCAATTGTCTTTGGTATTTTGGCATTTTATTCTTGGATTGTTTATTCTCTTTCTGCCTCTTTAGTATCATCCTTTTCTTCTCTTCCTCTTATATATTTCTTCCATTTTCTCGGTGTTGGTTGCTCGGTTGAGGATTTTCTTTTCATATATTTTTTTTACAGTGCCTTTCTTCAATGGTGGTGAGTCTACCTTAGTTGTATTGCTCCTTGTCCTAGATCCAGTTGTTACATTAGTAACTTTTGTTTTCTTTGCCTTTGGTGGCTCTGCATCTGATTCTGCAGACTCAGAATCACTTACTTATTTACCTTCACTCATGGGTGACTGTTCCTTGGTGATGTCAACTGATTGTTCCAACTCTTCATTAGTTATCAGGAGTTTCTTCTTAAGTGTTTTCACCATTTGTGTTTGCTTCTTCCCTATTTTCTTTACTACTAAGCTAGTCTTAATTCTTGACTTGGCTTCCTCATATGGGCCAAATTTTCTTATATATTTGTCAACTGGTTCATTCAGTAGGGCTTCAATAGCTTTTGTAGCCAAATATATGTCAATTTCATAATCTAAAGGTGGTAACCATGTTGTTCTTGGGTTGCCAGCTTTGATGAGTGTAGTTTCAGTGTCAACTACAAAGCATATCTCATCTTTGTATTATTTAACCAACTGAGCAGGGATTCTCATCCTCTTCTACATCCTATTCTTAAATGTATTAAAGTATGCATCCAATAGTGGAATGAAATTATCTCCTAGTGATTTAATGTAATCACTAATCTGTGTTGTGATTGGTTGGTTTGTGTCCCAAGTGACATTACCGATGGAAGGAAAGAAGTTCTAGAAGTAAAATAATGTGCATATTAGTAGAGAACTAAACTTACATGTGTTAGATCATGCTAATCTAATAGTTCTCATGTTTTCTTCTAGTTGTTTCAGTAGTAGATCGGCTAGGTCTAGTTGCACACCTTTCTTTACTATCTTGTATGAAGTGGTGACAACTCCACAAGAAAAACTGTTCATTTTTCTTGCTTGAAAGATCTTGTATCCAATCACATATGCACCAAATTTCATTTTAGGGTTGGTTATTGACTTTAATTTCAAACCTTTGTCGTCCCATTCGACTCTAGTTAGCTTTTCAATCTCAAGGCATCTAGGGTGCCTTAGGGCTTTTTCCTTCTTAGTGATGGGGTATCCAACTACTGGGTGAATCACATCCTTTTTGATTAGCTTAGGTTCATCTAACCACATCTTTCTATCATGCACTCGACTAAGCATAGTGCGAATCCATTCTATCTTGAATTATTTTGGGAACAGTAGGGCATTGGTTAACCCTTTCACTTCAATGTGTTTGTACTCATCCATTAGGTTTCTATCCTTGCGTAGCTTCTAATAAGCTTCTTCAAGCTCAAGGTATCCAATCTTTGAAAATTTTTAGTGAGTGTATGCACGGATGTCTTCGACCAGTAAAACCCTAGGTGGGATACTCATGAATGCTCCCTTGTCGTCGGGTTGAGCAGCAGCCTCAGGGAAAAACTTGTAGTTTGGTTCCTCACAGGTTGAGTTCTTGATCAAAATGACCTTCTTATCCTTTCCCATCTTGATCTTTGAGGTTCATGAAGTGGTTTCCATTGTTCATTTAAATTTAGGGCTTCTTTGCAAATAACTTGTTAGCTCGGTAAGTCTACATACTCACTGGATGCTTGCTGAGAATGCTCGAGATCTGTTGGAGTTTCTTTAAAGGTGCTATGAATTTCTCTACAATGTAATCGCTCTGAATAGATCTTCTTCACTATGAAATCTTCTCTTTAGATTTGGGTGAATGAATGAGTTCATGTTTCCCCTTTTATAGAAAAAATATAACCTAAGTGATGCATTAAATGCTTCACCTACCACTCGGTTGACAAAACAGAGATGCTCAGTTAACACACCAAAGTATTCAGCTCGGTGAGTATACAATACTTAGTATAAGGTTTCAACTTTGTTGTCTTCCACATTTTTACCATGATGCTTGGTATATAGTGTCAACTCGGTTATCTTTCATATGTTTACCTATGTGCAGCTTATGCTCAGTTTATATTGACCAACTAGACTAGATTCATTGAACATAACATGCAATAACATAGTGCATCTTCATTCAAGCTAATTTGGCGTATTCTTAATAAATATAGGAAATGATGTAAAATACATCTTTGTAGAGTGTATTTCCATACTTACTTGTATTGCTTAGGTGGGGGTGGTAGAATCACCTGATCCATTAGATGAGGTGTCACCAACTATAGTTCTTGGTCCAACATTATCATTGTTTGAATCTCTCCTCCACATTTGATTTCTCATTCTCCTGATGTCTTCAATATTATTTCCATTTTCAAAAGTGCTTGACTCTGTCACCCAGTCTCTGTATTCCTTACTTAAGTGACCGACCTTATTAAAGTGTAAGCATGCTATTCTAGGGTTAGTCCAATTTCTAGATCTTCTTATCAATTCTATCATACAATTAGTAGATATATGTCCATAACTACCACATGTTGTGCAATTTACCCAAGATTTGTAATCCCAAACATATATATTACTGACTCTTCTTGGTTGATATGTATTTTCTTGTTCTTTGGGCTTCCAGACTTGCTTTATCATTTTTCTACATTCATGAAATGTGTGGCCATGCATGTTGCAAGTAGAAATTTTTTTTTCCATGTAAGATTTCTTCTTTGGTTTGTTCATCTTAGATCTACATTCATGTGCTTTGTGTCCATGCTTGTTATAGTTATAACAATTACCTATGAATGTAGAAGTAGTTTTAGGAATACCTTTTGCTTTGCTCTTGCAAACATTTGATGTGTGGCCTGGTTTTCCATAGTGATTACATGAATGCTTCTTTGGTATTGGATTTGTGTAGACATTCCTTTGATCATCTTGGTTTGATGATTCTCCATGCTCGGTATACCCTAAACCAATATTTTTGTTGAGTCTTCTTTGTCCATTCATAAATTCATCCATTCTTTTTGTACTGTGTTCATCTTTCTTGATCATATCATTATGCTGTTGTTGAATCTTCTCTTCATGCTTAAGTTTCTCATTTTCTTATTTTAGTTCACCAATAAATTCCAATTTTCTAGTAATTTCCATGTTCACTCAGTTGACCTCATGACTCACAAGAACTATTTTATTGGTGATCTCAATGTGATGTTCAGTATGTCTTTGTATCTCAGATTCTTTCTCTTGCAACTTTTCAGTAATCTTTCTTCTGTCATCAATAACCAAAGTTCTTTCTTGTTCAACTTGTCTTGCATTATTCATAACATCAATCATCATTACCATCTTTGTCTCTTGACCGATTTGTAGTACTTTCACTTCTTCAGTCAGATTTTGATTGATTTCATTTATATCTGCAATGGTTCCTTCAGATGTGTCAGATGTTCTACCAGATCCAGATCCAGATGAATCAAATAGTTCAAGTATCTCTTCTTCATGATAGTCAGTTTCATTGTAGCGAGATTCCATCAATTTTGTTTCAGCCAATAAATCTTTCATTTTGTTTCTTGCCTCTTTGTATTTCTCAAAGAAAATCTGTATTTGCAACTTCTGATTTTCAATATTTTTATCAAGCTTATACCTGTCCATTGTAATATCTTTTCTCTCAAGTGATTAATGTTTTCAAAATAAGAGAACTAGCTCTGATACCAATTGTTGGAATAATGTAAGGGTGTGTACTGAGAGAGGGGGGGTGAATCAGTACCCTTAAAAACTTTTTCCAATTAACCTTTTGTACTCATTTCTTGCGTAATCGACCATTGTATCTTTTTTACGTCATGCATGCAATATCATAGCATAAATGTAAATGCATGTAAACAAACATTGAAACATTCATGAAACTCATTAACACATGACACAAGTATTTGATAACATAGAAACCCTTGTTAGAAGGTAAAAACTATGGTGGGAATGAAACCCACAAAACTTCACTATTCGCAGAATGGAAGGTGCCTATTAGAGCTACAAGTTGTGATCACTTCTGATGATCTTACCATGTTAGACTTGTTAAGTCAATTGGGTTAAGAGATTTTAGCAACACAATGTATGTGTGCACTCGGTTAAGAGATTTACATAAATACTGTTAAGTCCACCTCGTGAAAGGATTTTTACTGCTTGCTACAATTGTTAGAGAGTAACAAAATATATGACCTGATTTCTTGCAATCTTATAGTGCTAATTACAGATACTTTAAGTTCACAAAATATATATCACCTATTGTGATGGATAATACCTCTGTTATGCTCAGTAACCTTGTATGTAGTTCTTGATAACTGAATTCTTATTTATTTGTCCTTCTACATGAAAACCTGTGCATGATCCATAGATATCCTTGGCGGATATAATCATCATGTTCTTGATTGATTAATAAATCTATATATAAAAGATTTTGACCTAATTAGGTTTCATGCTTTTCTTGAAAAACTCTAAGATCAAAATTTTACAACTTGACCTTGATCTCCTAGTTTTCATGAATACATTCAGTTAACTAATTACATCCATCATTTACGATTTTCTTGATCCACAAGAAACAGTTATCCAACTAAGAAAAAAACCATTTTAAAGACTAAAGTTCTTTGTTAATGTGTAGTTGATATCCACTTTTTCTGGTGAAATGTTGTCTCTCAGTCTAGACTCGTTCTCGGTGATGTCTATGTATACTTGTGCTTGGTGATGTCTCTATAGGCTGGTGCTCGGCTGATATACTATTCGGTGTTCAAAACATTTCGGTGACCATTGCACTTGGTGAATGCCGTCACTTGGTGAGTGTTGTCACTCGGTGATCATGACCATCCAAAAATTTCTGCTTGTATACTAATGACAACTTCTAATCCTTTATGGATTATCACTATAGGGAAAAGTCATCTATTTTCTTTGCTAATAGCCGATGGTAGTGACATTGAAAGACCTTTATATAATATTGGAAATCTACCAAAAAATATTCAAGGTGAGGGAGGTGTGCCCTAGTAGTACCAAGCATGGATTTTTTTATCCTCCCCTGAGGCTCAAAATCATGTCACTACAGGTAGAACTTCTCCAAATGAAGGCTATTCAGTTCACTTTTTGCCTCTTTAGCAGTGGTTAATTTGCATGTGTAGTCTCCACATGTAAATGGGAACCCCGTTATCTTGATCTTCTTAAGGGAAAACACAACATTGACTTCTATCATCTTCCTGCAAAACTCGAGCAAGATAATTCAATCGCTGAAGTGTTTCAGGGGGAGGAAAGGATGCATAGTGTACCCAGACACGCAAATATAAGTGTGCTTTTGGAATTGGATGAACCAACTCCCCCATGGTTCAATCAAGGACATGGATTCCTTTGATAGCCATAAAACAATATCACTATTGAGCATGATTATTCTATTGTATATGAAAGCATCATTGACTTGGCATAATGGTGAAGGAAATTGGTCTAGTTGCAGTTAGGGGTAATGGTCCCAGGGAAGTGAATAAGTTGGGTTATTTCTCATGCACCTGAATCAATGGAGGCCCTTAATTCTAGTGTAATGGGTGGTCAACCATATCACCAACAAAGTCATAAAGAATTGTTTCTGCGACTAGGTCTGGACTTCCTTCAGTTGTTGGTTAATCTTGTCTGAAATAATATCAGCCCAGTCGAAGTATGCCATTTATAGGAAAATGTTGAGAATAAAATAATACCTCCATGGTGCATACTCCCTTGCATTTAGTTCACTGAACACATGAAATATCATGATGATTACCCCTTGAATAGGGGGAATGAAGTCAGTCTAGGGAATATTGGCCACCATCTTTAAAGAATCTTGATGTGGCATAATGAGCCAGTTCTTATTTATGTACATTTTTTTTCGGATTCCACATCTTGGTATTCCTTTAGGGAGAACATCTTGTCCACCCTGATTTTTTTTTCTATAGGGGATGCGAAGAATGGTAGCGATGGACTCTTGATCAAAAGGAGCAATTATGGCACCATAAAGAAGAGTGCAAGTGTGTGTTTCCTCAGATTAGTAATTGGCCATGGTGTAGATGAGCTCTGAGAATTGGAAAGAGGTAGGGAAGAATGTCTCCTAAAGTAGGCCATCCCTAGTTATGAAAACACTTATATCCTCTTTATCCCTTTTTCCATCTCTTATATTCCTTTGAATAAATTTTAGGTCACAATCCCTAAGATCTATATCATTGATGTTGTAGATTTCACTTTCTAGTTTGGAAGTATGGATGGTACCATCCAAATTGTAATTCATTATAAGAGGAAAAATTTTGAGCTCTTATGTCACATTATTTTTCTTCCCAGATGGTGCACAAAGGGGTAGCTCTTGATATTCTCCCTACACTAACGAGGATGATGCCATGGTATTATTTCCTGCAGGGATGAGAAGTCATCAGTAAGCATGATATCAACATTATTATCAAAAAGAAAAAGAAAAATGTTAGGATCCAGGTCCCGGGGATCCATGTGAATGTGTCTTTAGAAACAAATAGGAAATCATGATGGATTACCAGAACCCAAAGATCAAAACTATTAACCCTGATACAAAAATTGAATTAGGAAGGTGGGAAATTTCCCAAAAATTAAGTACTGATTGTTGAGCTCTTATTCCTTGATGACGAGTTTCATGTGAGGATACTAGAGATCTAAGGACAAAAGGTTCCTATTATGTTTATGATTTTTGTCACCAAGCATGATGGATTTTCAAAGGGGTCAAGACTTAGGATACGAGTGATTCTTGACATGTGGCACCCTGCAAAATATCTAACTTCATGTAATTTTGAATCCATGGTCGGGAAAATGATTGATGGCTAGAAGCAGAGGTCCCAGTATATATGACAATAGCTAGTTGGGGAAATGAGTATCTAACCAAAGACTCATAGTATGATCATTTGACATGTGACTAATTGGAATACTGAATGGAGAAAGGTTTCATCAAGTTGTCTTTGGTGAGAAAAAAAACCTTTAACAAACTTAGGCACATAAACCACTCCTATTCTTTATCAAGGAAAACCTAGGGCATGAAATATAAAGAAATATGGAAGTACAAGTAAAAACTTAGAGAAAAAGGGACCATGCATGCGACAAAGAAAAATTTAAGCAATTGGGGCACAAAACTGTGAGCACAAAAATCCCTAATGACTTGGAAAGAATGACTAGCAGGATTGAACATGTGACGCCTGCAACTATGGAAGAAGACAAAGCCCTAAAACATGAAGGGGGTCTTGAATTAATTTCAGAGACCCAAAATTTTTGAAGAAATTTAACTTCTCCAAACTCTATGACAAAAATAGAAAGTAATGAGAAAGAATGACAACATAGCGAAAAACCCTAAATTACCAACAAAAATGCAGAGAAGGAACTTACCTGGAGTAGAAAGAACACACATAAGCCAAGAAATCTTTCAAAAATGCCTCACAAATAGCCAAATTCACAAGAAAACACCCAAATTTACATGCTTAAAAACCTGGTTGCGGAGGCACTCTCGAAGACAACTTTTAACACTTGGTGACTAAAATGAGCACAAAAATTCTCTTTTATAGGGTGACTAGGAAAATGAGAATTAAATTCTTTAAGCGACCTAGGGGGCATCATTAATCCTCTTTATTTTGGGCTCTAGGTATCCTAACTCCATAATGCTAATAAGTAATGTTGAAGCCTAACATCCAAAGATTGAGCAAAATTATGGAAAATTGGGGGTGACCTCCAAGGTCCTAGATCCCAGAGAGGAACAAAGAAAAGAAAAAAAGGGGGACTTAACATTTTTCTAGACAAAATGTAGGGATGGGTATGCAGGGCATAACATGACCATCAAATAAAAAATGTAATGTTAGGGCTAAAAAAGAAAAAAATATAGTTCAAGAGGTGAGGTCTAATAAGGATGCCACAAAGAAGGTGATTACCCCTAGGTGCTCCTACATAATTTCCACCTTCTTTTTTGATAAAGGAAAAACTAAATTGGTTGTGGAATATGACTCTAATGATATGGGTGACCAGGGGAGTGATGAGAATGAAGAGAAGATCAAGGATGAGGAGATTGAGAAGGTTGGTGAAATAGAGATTGATAGTAGTTTTGAGATGACCAATTCTTTCACCCGTGTATCTCAAAGCCTAAGGTTTGGGCCTCTAGACCTCACTAAGGATATGATGCCTAAGGAAGAGGAGGTTTTGTTGGTTCTTTTTTACGTTGTGATTACTGATCAACAACCTTTTCACTTTGCAACAGATTTTTAAGAGTAGAAAACTCCAAGTAGTTCACAATAGAGTAAAAAGGACCAATTAACAAGGATGTGGATCCATCCTTCTATGCTTTAGGTTCTGCAAAACCAAGAGGGGGACACCCTTTAACACCTTCAATATTCTGTTTGGCATCAATCAATAAAGATCTCACATAGGCTCAACTCGACCAGGAGATACTAGGTGATCGGCTAATCACCCATTGAACATCAAACTTGAAGTGGAGCATGAGATTAGTGCAACATCACAAGCCTCATAAAACATAGGATATTTCAGATTTTATATCTAAATTTTCAGAATATAGCCTAAACTTAACTAGACATGCATCTTTATAAAAGTTACTAATCCTTGATCATTGCCTTATCTATGGGCATATCTCAAATGCAAATATAAGAAACATGAACCAACTCCTATCAAAAAATCAAAGCCACAAACACAACCAATCTAGCCCAACCACTATGTATAAGATCCTCTTGTAGATAAGTTGAATGAGTTTATGCCCTATCCACAACATCATTTAATCTGATTTGGATCAGAATTGAAAACTAGTGGAATATACATAGGTAACCCTATGTAGTGAATTAGAAAATCCAAAACTCACAAGATTGACACCAAGGAGAGACTTGAAACTGGAATGATTGTATTAAGTGTGATGAATCATGTACATGTTCAAAATTGATTTGAGAAATACAACTGCAATAATATGCAAAAGCTACAAGAAGTTTCTACTTTAATTTAACACACAACTGATACAACAAAAACTACACCCTAATGGAACCAAGAATGCCTCCAAATACTTTTATCAATTTACTACTGATCAGAATTCTTTGTAAAACCTTCTATTGTATGTTTACCGAAAAGCAGTTAGTTAATTTACCGAAAGACAGTAAATTATCTAGAGTATACCAATCAATCCAATCAAGTTATGTGAAATGCAAACCACTAAAGTAATGACTCATAGACACATTGACACATGGATTTTAACATGGAAACCTTGTTAAGGGAAAAACCACTTGGGATTGGTAACCCAAAATTTTCACTCTTTTGAAGTGAGCTCGGTGAAGAGCCAACCCTATTAAACTAGGTTACAAACACACTGTTAGGTGTGACCTTGTTAGAGGATTTAAAAGTTTAGTCTGTCACTTGATATTTGGCATCTCATGCTACCATCTTTGATCAAACACTCACTTGGCGTGTCAATTGGTATTTGGCATCTCATGCTATCTTCATGGTCAAACTTTTTGATACTCCATTGGATGTATATCAATATAGAAAGGATCTTTAAATCCTACTCGGTTAAGAGACTTTCTAAATCAATGGTTAAACTAAAATAGTATGATATGTTCACATATACAACTTATAGTTTTAGATTTTCAGATCTATTGTAATCTCATAAAATAATCTGATCAATATATCTCTTTTTATAACTTTGTTCCACTTTGATTCTACTCAGTGATGCTATGCTTTGTTTCTCGATGTCTGCATAAAACTTTAGCTCTTTCCTTAGCTTGATTGATCATCACTAAATGAAGTTGCTCTTCATCAGTTTCTCTTTAGCATCCTCTTTTTGATTCTCTCCCCACACACAATTCGTAATGAATTGAGTTGTCTCTTTATAGACATGATATCACCATTGTTAGGTTCTTGATTTTCTTGAACTTGGCGTGATCCACAATTCTCGCCAATTAGATTTAAAGAGAAACTCTTGTTTTATCTTGCTGAGATCTTCTTGCAAACATGACAAATCAGCTTTAAATCATTTACTTAACTCTAGCTTATCTTGTCGATGAAAACAATGATAACAACTAGTTAAGTCTATATTTAGCTCTGCCAGCTAGATATTTTGTCATTTGTGAACTCCAGTTATTTTCATTTTTAAGTCTCTGATAGCGTCGGTCAACACTTCAGTTCCTTTGGGCTTCTCCGTCGGCTTACACTATGTTTCTAGCCATCGGGTATGCTTGATTCTTCTTCTTGGTAATGCTCGTCAGTTTTCTTTCTCGGGCATCACTATGACTTGACTGTCGATGATTTCTATCCATCAAGTTCCACTAACCATCAGTGTTTGAAGTCATATAGTGAATACTTGTCTTTTATGCATTACAAAAAGCATAATCTTTATCTCTCTGATTCTCTGAAGAATTTAACACTTTGTATATAACCGATTAGATTATATCAAGTTGACATCAATGAAAATACAATCCATTAACTGATTTAATGTCTTGCATTATCCTTCTGCATTTTGGTGATCAACTTAACATCTTCAAACATTCAATTAGTTAAATTTCATCAATCTCTCCCTTTGGCATTGATGGCAACCTACTACATTATCATACTATACTATCACTAATACAATATGAAATATACAGTTTCATCAAGATTTTATAATGTAGCTATTAAAAATGTCTGGCTTTCGGTAAGCTCAAATAGCTTAGATTTGTTTCATGCAGAGTGGTTGTCTTCAATATTTAATCCCTTACACTGGATAGATGTTTCATCTGATATCTCTGTTTTGATATGTGCTCTACCTTGACTGCTCATCTTCTTGATACTCTCTTTTTCCTTTGACAACATTCTTTCTCTTTGCCTAAACTCTCTCTCTCTCTCTCTCTGTTTACTTCTCTCCCTTAGATGGATTTTCCATCTGTAATCAATTTCTCTCCCTTAGAATATTGATTAACTCTTCATTCTGATTCAGAGGAATTTATTTTCATGGATAATGATATAATCTTGAGATCATCTCTCCCTTTGTATGAGAGAAAAATGTTATCCCTGATGATAATGGAACTAATACATTTGGTACCAAATTGCAATGGCAGTGTCGTTGCAATTTTTCCGTCACAACCTTGTCATTGTCGCAAGTGCGATGATAGACCATCGCAATTGCAATGACGACAAGGTTGTGATGGAAAAATTGCAACGACACTGTCATTGCAATTTGGTACCAAATGTATTAGTGTGGGAACATCTCTCCCTTTTTATGATAATCATCTCTCCCTGTATGATAATGAGAACATCTCTCCCTTTGACAAAAATGCCAAACAAAAATACTTTTACTTGATTTCTCATCTATGTCATGTTCCATCTCTTTGCATAATATATTCCTTGAATTTCCCTATCCATCAACATTAGAATGTCTCTGATTTTTGGTGTAGTTTGTACCTTGATTTGTACAGATGTATCTTTTTCTGTCCTTCTCAATGTTTGCATCAACATGACCGATCTTTAGATGTGGTATAGTCTGATGCAACCTCCTAGTCAGATTACCGACTGATAGACAAGGGTTGAACCCCTAGCTCTATCTCAGGTACTCAAATGTATCCTTCGGTAATGGCTTGGTGAATATATCAGCTAATTATTCCTTTGATTTAACATATTCAAGTGTCACTTCCTTTGCTTGCACATGTTCTCTAAGATAGTGATACTTGATAGCAATATGCTTAGTTTTAGCATGCATGACTGGATTCTTAGAAATATTTATTGTACTAGTATTATCACAATAGATAATTACTAGTTCAAGAATCTTCATATTCATACCTTCCAGAAATTGTTTGATCCATGCAATATTGGAGCAATTTGCAGCAGTAGCCACATACTCTACTTCTGTAGTAGACTGAGAGATGCATCCTTGCTTCTTGCTTATCCATGTGACAAGTCTGTCACCCATGAAGAATGCTCCTCCAGTTGTTCTCTTTCGGTCATCAATGTTTCCAGCCCAATCAACATATGTATAGAATTGTAGCTCAAATTTTCCTTCTCTTTTGTACCATAATCCATAGTCCTCGGTGTTATTTAGATATCTTAGAATTCTTTTCACAACAGTCATATGTGATTCTTTGGGATTAGTAGAGAATCTTGCAACTATCCACTACATGTGCTATATCTAGTCTGGTGTGAACAACATACATCAGTTTTCCAATCATTGATCTATATAAGGTTTAGTTTACCTCATTTTTCTTTTCTTCTTTTGTCAACTTGCATCCAATAGCCAACGGTGTTCCAACTAGTTTGGAATCTTCCATCTTGAATATCTTTAGCACTTCCTTGATGTATTTGGACTGAGTGATATAAATGCATACATCTTGTTGAAGAATCTTAGACCAAGAAAGAATTTGATCTCCCCAAACATAGACATTTTAAATTCCTTTCTCATTTCATTAGCAAAGGATTTGCATAACAATTCATTTCCACCAAACATGATATCATCAAAAAAAATTTCAGCAATCAGAATATTACCATCGGTATCTTCTTTTAAGTACAAATTGTTATTTTCACTTGTTCTAAAAAATTTTATGCTAATGAGATATGAGTGAAGTCTTTCATACCAGGCTCTAGGTGCTTGTTTCAATCCATACAAGGCTTTGTTTAGTCTACATACCATGTTTCTCTTGTCTGGATTAACAAACCCTTCTGGTTTTTCAATGTATACCTCATCTTCAAGTATTCCATTTACGAATGCAGATTTGACATTCATCTAGTATACCTTGAATCCTTTAAATGCAACATAAGCAAGTAAGATTCTAACTCCTTATAGTCTAGCAATGGGTGCAAAGGTTTCACCATAGTCAATACCCTCTTCTTGTGCATATCCCTTGCATACTAATCTTTCTTTGTTTCTGGTGACTTTCCCATTCTCATTTAGCTTGTTTCTGAATATCCATTTGGTACCAATGACATTCTTGTCATTTGGTCTTGATACTAGTGTCCATGTACTATTCTTCTCTATCTGCTCTATCTCTACATTCATAGCACTGACCCATTCTTCATTCTCAAGTGCATTGTAAACAGGTTTAGTCTCATAATCACAAAGTAAACATCTTGTGTTCAGTGACTTACTTATTGTTCTTGTTCCATCCTTCTTTTCTCCTATGATTTGATCTTGTGGATGATTTATTTTGACATACTTGGCATGTTTTGGTTCAGCTCTGTGTTCATCATTCTAATTATCTTCTTCACCTTCATTTTCATCTCCATTGACTGGAACATCATTCTGAGGATTATCCTAATTGTCGATAATTGTAGCCTGATGCTCAGGTGCAATGTTCTGATGCTCGGGAGTGACACACTGTTGCTTGGGTAGAGTGTCAGGTTCTATATAAACAAACCTGTTGTAGTCTTCTGGTTCCTTTTTGCTTTCCTTATCATTCTTTTCTAGAAATTCATCTATTTTCACATTTTCACTTTCAATGATTTTGTTAGGTGACTTGTTTAGACATTTATAAGCCTTGATTTTGGTTGAGTACCCTAGAAAGATACCTTCTTCACTTTTGCAGTCAATTTTTCCATTTCTATCATCCTTCAAAATATAGCATTGACTACCAAAGATTCTGAAGTAACTTACATTGGGTGTATGACCATACCAAAGCTCATAAGGTGTCTTCTTTGTGTCCTTCTTCAATTGTACTCTATTTAATGTGTAGACAATAGTATTGACAGCTTCCCTCCACAAAGTTTGAGTGATGCTTTTCTCAATCATCAATGTTCTTGCATAGTCAACAATTGATATGTTTCTCCTCTCAGCAATTCCATTTTGTTGTGGTGTCCTTGGTGTAGAAACCTATCTTTTAATTCCACACTCATTGCAATAGTCAGTGAATTCATCTAAAGTAAATTCCCCTCCTCTATCCGACCTTAAGAATTTCAATTTCTTTTCACTTTGTTTTTCTACCATTGCTTTGTACAATTTAAACATCTTAAATGCTTCTGATTTATCTTGTAGAAACATGATTGTCATCATTCTAGAAAAATCATCAACAAAGAGAATAAAATACCGATCTCCATAGTATCTCTTTGTCCTCATCGGTCCACATATATTTGTATGGTCTAATTCTAGAATTGTAGTAGATGCATGGGTTTTACTCTTGAAACTAGACTTTTTCATCTTACCTTTTTGATAATTCTTGCACATGATATGTTCGGGCTTAGTTATCATTGGTAAGCCTCTGACATTCCTCTTTTTTCTTATCTTTATCATGTTGTCAAATTTCACATGACACAATCTTCATTTCTAGCCATCAAACAAGTGGTGTTAATGTCATCAAGATAGAAAAGGTTACCTTTTGTCTGCTCACCAGTACAAATCAACCTTCTTGATTCATTCAAGATCTTTGCCTTCTTATTTTCAAATGCTACTCTATGATGTGAATTGTTCAACTGAGAAACACTTAACAAATTGTAATTCAGTCCTTTAACCCAGTAAGCATTTTCATATTTTATCAGGTTATTCAACATTATGGCTCCTTTAACTTCAACTGGACAAGGTGTATCATTACCCATTCTTACTGAACCACCATTATAGTATTCAAAAGTCTCAAACTTTTGTTTATCACTGGTCATATGATGAGTGCAGCCACTATCTATGATCTAGACATCATTTTTACTAACTTTAGATATGAGTGTAGTTTCTACATACCTTTCTTCATCTTCATCTGAATCATCCTCCATGGCTACAAATACCATCTTGATGTCTTCTTCTGATTTAGTGTCAGTGTCATCAGATCTGCTCTCAGCTAGGTAACAAGATTTCTTCCCTTTGTCCTTGTAGTCTCGTGTATCTCTCTTGTCAGATTGTCAGTTGCTTCGATATTCTCTAATTTTACCTCTATCAAACTTCTTCTCATAAGGTCTGTCATTTCCTCTGTCATATTTTCATCAGTTTAGACATCTTGCAACAAAGTGTCCAACCTCTTTACAATTGAAACATACAAGTGGTAACTTACCTTTGTATTTATCTTTGCCTCTCTGCAATTTTCTTTCCATTAGAGCTTCAATCTCATCAAGTCCTTGTTCTTCATTATCACTTTCACTATCGTTTCTAATAGCATGTCTATGACTTGAATTACTTATCTTTAAAGAAGATTTGAATGTAGATTCCATAGATGGTAAAACACTATTATCAAAATTGTTCATCCCAAATGATATTAGTCTACCAATTAGACTATCTAGAGTAACTATATTGTTTGCAACTACTCTCATTTCTTGAATAGTAGAAACTCTAATAGCATATATAGGCAATAAGGTTCTTAATATTTTACTTACGACTATCTCCTCTTCAAGTGCACCTCCAACTCCTCGGATAGCATTGACTACCTCTTTTATTCTATAGCTATACTAAGTAATGTTTTCTCCTTCTTTCATCCTTAGGTCATCAAACCTCCCTCTTAGGCTTTTAGCCTTTGCTCTGAGTACATTAGCATCATCTCCATGTACAAGCTTCAACTTATCCCACATTTTCTTTGTAGAGGTGCAGGTTTTGACATCTTCAAACTTAGCATCAGAGAGTGATGATACAAGTTCTATCATCATGCAGTTATGTTCATACTTAAATCTTAATTGCTCAAGAGTATGAGGTCCTGTAGGTAGCACATATTCAGTATCTAAGTATTGAACAATATCATTTCCAATACCTCATAGGTGGAGTCTTATTCTACTTTTCCATGATGCAAAGTTGTCTTTATTCAACTTGGGCACATCTCATTTGTTCATCTTGTGATCTTTT